>JAOWBH010165970.1:0-10939 GCA_028566215.1 Silene coronaria
ACATATTTACAAATATATATAACCAAATAAATATATATATATATATATATATATATATATATATATATATATATATATATATATATATATATATATTCATCATAGTATATTATACGGCTTTCACTATATACCAACTTAATTTTAACGTACCGGGATCGAATGATCGATCAATGAAAGAGACAGAAATAACAAATCAAGATAAATAATGACCATGTCATCTAAAAGCTTAAGATTCACGGGGCAAATGAGACATATTGAAAGATATTTTAGATTATATAACACCAAAAAATCCATACCTTAGCATAAAATCACCTCTAAATTCTCGCCTTAGCCGCGTGATGATCGCTTCTTATGGTACCACAAAGACTTAATTAATTAAAACTTGTGAAACAAATTTGTTTGTACTCTTAATAAAAAAAATACACGAGAGTAACGCTGTATGAGAAATTGCAAAGCCAAAAAAAGAAGAGGGCAAACGGTTTAACAATAAGGGTCATTCACAAGTGAATAAATACGTAAGTTATTATTGCAAAAAAGTCTAATAAGCTAGTCACAACTAATTCATAGATAGCCTTTTGTCAGTCCATTATTACTCTAGGAAAACTTATATAGTATTCCCGAATTCTTTTAAACGACGGACATATCTTATGTCCGTCTTAAATTTAAAACAGGTTAAATAAGACGGATAAATAAAAACATATTAAATTGATATTAGTAAAAAAAAAAAAAAACTTGTTGTATCTATCCATTTGAGGTACTATTTAACCCATTTTTAATCTTTAGAACAGATATATTGGTCTTACAAGAGACTTACCTATAGTATATTGTATACGGATGGCAAAATGACCAATCTATAAAAGTAGAAAGCATGTATTATTCTACCAAAATAATTTAGAACATATTTAAGGAAGGACAACCCAAAATTCACGGGAAGTGGAAGAGAAGGGTAAAAATAGGAAAAATGTAGGAGAGAGTAGGGTTTGTTTAGGGAATTAGGGCATGCAAATATTAAGCAAGCAAGTCTTGTTGTAATACTTAGTATAGGGACGTGGCCCGTGGGTGTACTAATAAAGCATGCACTTTGTTGAGGTCCTAAAATGCTTATATGTGAAGTAGATTTGTAGGGTGAGGTCCAGACATCATTACATTTTTTAGCATTTCTTACTTTGTTTTTTTTTTTATCTCTTACAATTTGCAATAATGGGGCATTTCATCCACTATACTAGTCCTCATGACATATGGACAAATGGTAGATACTTTTATTTATTTATTTATTAAGTTTTTATTGTCGAAACTCCAGAAAATACGAAAAAAATACTACCAAACCGACTACAAACTACAATTGAAATTACAATCAAAGCGAGAAATAATAGTTTAAAAAGATAAAGGCACAAAATCCCGCATTATTTTTGTAAAATTTGCACCCTATTCCATTTACGTGAATTTTAACTATGAAATTTTACAATTTCAACATCAACTTTGCCTCGCTAGTAACTCAAACAACTGAACGATGATGGTAATTATCTCGAAAAAGCCTTGACTACACATGTAAGTCTGTAACACCTTGGCCAAAATATAGACCGAAAGTGGTTACCCACGGTAGCTCGTCATTATTTGGCTTATAGATCAAACATTTCCAAACATTTCCACTTATGTGAAAACCAGAAATCTTTATTAGAGTTCACCCATCCTAAGATCACGTCCCTCTTATCTCAGCATGTATATTTAATTGTGTAATAATTATTATGAGCTTCTAGAAAATAAAGTACATTTTGTTAAAATGAGTGATCCTTTCAATCCCTTTGAGCATTCGTCGTCATTTTAGAAGTTCTTCAATATGGTATCATCGCAACTGAATAACGTCTTCAGTTAATGTTAACATAAAATATTACAATCCCAGATACCCAGTTTCTATTGGTGTTCAAAATAACCGAACCGAAAAACCGTGCATTTTTTAGGTTCAATTAACCGAACCGTTTAGACAAAGCGGTTCGGTGAACCGAACCGTGAAGTTTGTCATGGGAACGGTTCGTTTTAGGTTCGCTATTTTAGAAAACCGGTTAACCGAACCGTTCCACTAGAAGTTAAGCAATAAATGACTTAAAAACTCAAATCTTTTTGTTCTCTTGTTTCATCTTCTTAGTTCATTCAAACTCCAAAACTCAAATTTATTAGTAATAAAGTATATCTACTTAATTTTATGGTTTTGTATAATACATATTGCAAAATTTAATTAAATCACCTAAAAAAGTAAACAGAAATTGAAAAAAAAATATATACATAGAATGATTATCGGTTAACCGTTAACCGAACCGCTAATAACCGTTCAAAGTGGTTAACCGAACCGCTTATGACTCTTGGAAACGGTGCGGTTTAGGTTCGGAGTTGGCCGAACCGAACCGAATTAAATTAACGGTCGGTTTACCGAACCGCGAACGAACACCTTTGTCAGTTTCCCTATATTTGCCTTGCATAATCCGAACCCGATCCAAACCCAATTAAATATTATTTCCAAATGGGTCCTCCCCCTCATATAAGTGTGTCTATAGAGAAGAGTGTTGGGAAGCTAAAGCTACAATAACTACAAGAGTAATTGTTACTTGTTACTTGTTACTTGTTACTTGTTACTTGTTACCCCCGTTAGTTGCTCAACAAATAGTAGTTTTGGCAAGTAGTGATGAAATTGTGTAGAGTAAAAGCTTGTGGTTAAAATGTTGCAATTGTAATAGAAATAGACAAGTGAGATCAGAAAGCAGCAGACAGTTCTGTAGTAGTGTTTGGTTTGTTTGTATAACAAGTTTCAGAGTTTGAGTTATAAATTGACAAAATGAATTGAAGTCATATCTACTACTTATAGAATGTCTTAACTTGTGCTCCCGTCTTCCTCACCTTCATTCATTCATTCATTCTTACATCCTTTTCTTGCTTATTCTTCTTCGCCTTTTTCTTTTGTCCCGTCCTTTTCTACATACGGTTATTTATACATACTCGATCTTGGTCCCTACGTACATTGCTGTGGGTAAATATGGTTTCAATATTGCTTGTCTGAATTGCAAGCGACCCCAAGGAATTCAGAATAATTTACTACTATTATTGAAATTAATTGGCTTACGGATTATCATCTTTGAGTGCCGCAGTCAAGAGTAGAAGAACGCAAACCAGAGAAACTGGATAACAAAAATTACACCGTTTTAAAGAGGGCGATAGATAATGGCACAACTATGAGTTCAACTCAGCGGCGGCGAACAAGTAATGTTTAAGAGGAGTTCGGAAAAGAATGACATTTTTTTATTAAAAACTTCGTATTTTCCATTCGCCAACGGGGGCGAGTGCCCCCACTAGACTCCCTAGCTCCACTACTGTCGATAGATATTGATGTAGGTTTTAAATCCGCATGTACACGACGTAAATCGTAGCAATTAGGGGTCGAATTCCACAAGGAGCAAACCAAGCAATACTAGTTAATCCTAAGAGTAGTTTAGCTAAACCGACAATTAATTGAAATTGGGACTAACTATTGAACTAACGAAGACTAGATAAAATGCGCACGAGAAACTAGAAATTAACAAAGACAAGGTAAAGATAAGGTCTAATTCAAATGATTAAAAGACTAGGGCGCGATTCAACTGCTAACATTCATAATTCTCCATTTAATTTCGGAAACTAGTTGTCAAGGGGAAGACAAAAGTGGTGGGAACGCCTCTAGGTCGCCTATCAACTCACTCTCGAGCTCATAATAGGACACTAGCAATATCGACTCATCTCCCTCCCAGGTTCATATATAAGTCAAATCCTTAATTCTAAGCTAAAGGATCACCAAAACTGAGCCATTCTCGCTCACCTCTCGCAAAGATCAAGGTTTAAGCCCGCGATAATTATTGACTTTTGTGATGGATTTGTGACGGATAATCCGCCACATAGTCTCTTATTATCGAAAAAACAAACGCGAAGTCCTCATTTCCCCCGAATCAATTGACGAGAGCCCTAACCCCATTTTCGTCTGACCACCACCGCCAACAACTCCAGCCACCAGCGCCTCCTCCGTTAACCTCCCTTCGCCGGCGATACTATTGAGGTAACCTTTGATTTCATTTCCTCTTATTTCATTTCATTTCCGCTCATTTCCTTATCTTTTCTTTATCTTTTCCTTTTCTTTCTCCTTTTCAGCCTTCACCTCCGTTGCCACCATGTAACACATCGACTGTCACTCGGACATGTACTCGTGCGAGTAAGAGCCTCACTCGGCCGAGTAGGTGTCTCACTCGACCGAGTAGTCTAACCGAGTAGGATTAGAGACTTTTGTCTGCCGTGTTTGCACTCGGCCGAGTAACACTAGTCACTCGTCCGAGTACGCGCTCCACTCGGCCGAGTAGTTGCGATACTCGGCCGAGTACCTCGACGGGCTGTTTGATGGAAATCTGTTGTGGGCCCTTGTGATAATGACTTACCAACACAAACCAGATTTTTCTCTTATCCACAATCCCCTTTAACTCCCTCTCACCTCATTTAAAATAAACACCCAAAATCATTTCACCTTATCCTAATCAAATACTTCATCTTTTTCCTTGAGCTTTTGTGTGAAGACACCATTGTTGTGTGTTCAAGCTTTGGTAAGTGCTACACCTAGACTCTTCTTTTACTTCTTAAATCCCAAGGTATGTTTGAAAGTATACGATTGCAAGGTCGCGATATGCTGCCAGGATGTTTATAGAAGTCAAAAATGTTTATTTTGTGAAACTATATATGTGACAGGCTGGTTGGCCTTTTAGAGTAGAATTTAATACAAGTACTTAATTTACGAGATATTTACCGACACTTACTTTGCAATACAGTTGCTCCATCAGAGAGCCCTTTATTATGTTCATTCTAGGTGTTTTCTATTTCATCGGGTGTGTATACTGCATTTTTTTTGGATATAAGTGATCTCCAAAGAGATAAAGCCCGTAATTTATGGAGCTTAATGTGTTTGAATGTGTGGAATTTTCATTGTAGTCATATTATGCAAAGATGACTCGAGACGGAGACCGAGTCAGAAATTGAATGAACCGTTATTGGTTAGTACGGCTGTTGGGGTGGTGATAGGGGTGTATGAGGGTATATATTGGTCCATAGACCAAAATGCTTCATAGTTTAAAAAAAAAGGGAAAACAAGGTATTATATGCTGAATAAAAACCAAACAAATGAAATGGAGGGTAAATTGCACTATAAGGTGTACATTACATTATATGTTTTGTTGCCGCTTTTTTTCCCCGTATTTGTTGACGGCAAACAAAAAAATTAATGTTAGCTATATTTCCTTCCGAGCAACTATAATACTATATGCCTGGCATTAATGAATAACAACTGACAAAACAGGCCAACAATGATCATTAATTTTCGACATTCTATAGCGTATTTCAAATTGTTTAAATTTTATGTAATTTTTTAGGTGGTGACCCGCAACCTGTTGATGAAATTGAACAGTATCAATCTGGTTGATGGGTCTCGCCTTGTGAAGCGTTGTGGCGTCTCTTTGGGTTTGAATTGTTCGAGACTCAGCCTCATGTTAAGGTATTACCTGTGCATATGCAGAATAAGCAATCAATCCATTTGCGACCGGATGAAAATCTGGAAACAGTTGTTGCAAATGAATATTTTGCGTTATATTATCTACTGTTACATAGTCAATATTGCATATGTTATAAAACACCGTGCTAACCTTAAGATACGTATCTATCTATATCGCACATGCATGTATACTAGAGCACCACAAGTAAACAAAATTATAATAGCTCAATTAACACCAAAGTGTACATAACAATAAGATAAATAAGTGGATTCTAACTTTTCTGTTATCATCATGTATCTTTGCCACTTGTAATATTCTCACCTAACTTTTCTGTAGCTATAAAAAGGAGAGTGTAGTATATTATACAATAAAAAATAATTACTTTGTTTTGCCAAACAAAACAAGAGAAGTCCATCAATATACATATTTAGTTTAAAAAGGTATGTTAGCTAATTAGTGCTTATTTTTACACTGTAAACTTGTGTTAGTTATTAATATCATGTGTAAGTTATTGCTTGATTATTTCATGTGGTGAATGGTAAATAATATTTTCTTGCTTTTTTCTTTTTATGGGACATAGATATAGATGCATGTATGTCACATTGTTAGATGTTCAACAGTATGTTTATTACAGAAAATGTGTCATACTTAAAAAATGCAGTTTCTGGTTGCATGTTTATAAATATTGTTTCGCTGCATGTGTCTAATTTGAACTGATTTCAATAATTTGTACATCAGGGTTAGCTTTTCAGTTGTTTTGGGTGATTTTACATTTGAAAAAGTGTTCTGATTTTTGGACACTTTAACTATTAATATGTTCAGTGATTGGATAAGTCGATAGAGTATATTTGTATAGCAAATTGTAATTGTATGTTGCTGTCTAAGGTCAGGTTCCATGCGATAACCTTCTGAATGTTTTGTTACTGTTTACGTCTAGAGTTGTATATAATAGCTGGCGTATTGGTTTACGAAAGAGTTAGGAAAATGGCGACTTAATATATGCTCATTATTATTGCTATTTGCACACAGTGGAAAATCTGATATCACTGCATACATTGAGGCTAGACAGTTAGTTATTATCTTTGGGTGATATTTATGGACTTTTGCATGCTCATATTTGGTAAAAAGATGTAATATTTGTTGTTCACTGCATAAAATATGGGTACATACCTTTCATGCATGTTGCATGTGTTAGGGAATGGTTATGTGTAATATTAATGTACGTTAATCTGGAGATGTATTCTTATTGTCGCAGAATAAGTTTGAACAAAGCGTATCTCGGTCAGTTGACAAAATCAAGTCACAACTATAAGGTCAGGGTTCGTGTCGTTGAAAAAGGTAGACCTAAATGTTCTCCTAAAAAGGGCACCATGTACCAGACCCTGCTTCTGGAGGACGAGCAGGTATATGTGCTATTTAGAGATAGATATCTGATTTGCAAAGTTTCCTGCAAGCCTTTAGTTCATACCGTTGTTGTATCGTAATAGTGTCTGGGGTATATATAGGGTTATAGAATGCGAGGTACCCTATTTGGAGAGCAAATCGAAGGGTACAAAGAGATCCTGGCATACAATGGTAATTATGAAATAGCTAATGCACCTATCAAGCCTTGTGAGGAGCAGTGGAAAGTATTTGCATCTGATCTAAATTACCAAATGCATTTTGGTAAACTGACCATTGTTGAACGCATTGAGGGAAGTGAAGATCCACTTCTGCCGCAGTATCGAACAATTGCTCAGATTCTAAAGACTGCTAACCCAGCAATAAATATAGTAAGAAGCTACCTATACGTATTCAATATATCTGTAATTCTTAGTTTAAAGCTATTTCGTAACTCATCTCATACATTGGTTTTATGATTATGTAGATATTGTTGTTATTGTTTTATATGCTGAAGAACATCCTTGCAGAATTACCAAAGAACCAAATCGCCAAATTGATGTCCGTGAGATTGCAGTGATTGATCAGAGGTGATGAGTACATCTTTGAGAATCATGAGAGTTGTTATACATTACAGTTACTATTACCTCATAATTTGTGAGGTTTCTTAAGTATTGACCAATTTATATGTATTTACCTGAAAAACATTAGCACCGAACAACCATTGACCATTTCTGCGTGGAACGACCTGGCCGAAGATGATTGCGAATTGCTTAAACAGAGAGTAGAGCAGCTTCAAGTGGTTGGTTTTACAGCACTAAAAGTATCGCCTCACAAAGGTATCGTGCTTCTCTAATGATAACATACGAGTTGTCGTATACCTTATAAAGCTGTTAATAACAAATACACTCTGACAAGATTCTCAGTCACAACTACCATGTCAACAAGAATTATTCATCCAGCTAATGGTGATAAACCACGTGCTCTTGAAAACTGGTATGTTACAGGTTATCCAAACAGAAATGTGCCTGTGGTCATGTATGTTTCATTTTTTTTGAGAAATTAATCCACAACATCTTATTTTTATGATACAGAGCAGCTAATCATAATGCCAAAGTCTGTCAGATTCAATCACGCATTTTAGCTCTTAAGGGTTTACTGGGAGAACAACAGACATCAACAATTGTTGCACTCCGCCAGAAAACGGTTATAGGAAATGCTTTCACTACCGAACCTATTGTCCTTTACCCTGATTTATTGGCTGACTGTTGGCGTTGAATTACTTTTAACATTTAATTTCTATCTATACGTAGGCACATGCCACTCTACAAGATGAGAGGTATACATTATAGGTTACGATTCCTGAGCCAGACTTTGAAAAGATCCATGCATATCTAGGTTGTTCAATCTGCGGCAAGCGCGCAACTACTGTAGCAGGAACTTCATTAAAATGTTCATACTGTTCAAAGCCAGACACTAGGTCCATTCTAAGGTAGACGACTTCCCTGCATATTTAAACATATACAAGTACATACATTTGCACATAACACGCTGGCGCATTAAAATTTTAAATTTTTATTGTACAAATTACAGGGTAACATTTAGCTATGATGCTTCCGATGGGACTGGCACGTTACTAATAACAGTATTCACATTAGACGTTGAGAAAGTTTTTTGCATGCCTGCACCTGATATCTTTAGAATGAAACATTCGGTAACTTTTTTAGTATTACATAGTAATTCAATAGTTCCAGCTTGTCAAAAGCCTTTATATCAACTAGAGTATATAATAAGTCCGGAAGTTCCAGCTCTTCTTATATGCAATAAATAAATGCTTACAAGTATCTACTTTAAATGGTTCATTATACTGTTCTTATAACAACTATGTGCCTGGATTTGGCTTATGCAAAGAACCAGCTTCAGACAATCCCTGTATCAATTGAAGTAGGACCGAATACAACACTATCAGTGAACAATTTATTACAGTGGGTGTTAAAGAGAGTTATAGATTCTCTTGAAGAAGTCTTTGATCTGCACCACCGGTAGTTGCAGAAATAGCTAATAAAGCCATTTCTCCGACTGAAGCTCAGGCGAGTACAGTGGATATTTCTGGGCAACAGATTGCAGAAACTACCTTGGATGTAGAGTCAAACAGTGAAGCTTCGGTGCAGAAATTGGGTGGCAAGCGGAAATCTGTTGAGACGGCAGACACTTCACATACGCACGTTTAAATGCCCAAACTTCTATATATAATATTGAAGGTTCAAAGACAACTACTCGGGCTAAGGCATCTAAGAAAACTACATGATTCTCAGAATGAGACATCAGTTTTTTCGAAAGGTCGGGTAACACGACACCATAATGTTACCAGTCTAACCAATAATTTTTATCGCACTCCAGTAGTCGTTAAAAATCGTATCTCTATAGTTACTTCGATTAGTATTAAGCAATTACAAACTTTTGGGAACACCCATGCTTATGAAGCAAGGTGTTCCATTAAAAAGCATAATGGTATTGCTTTTGTTTGTGCACTATGCACTGGAAATTAGGTCCAGAACAAAATGCTCTTGACTTTGTAGTACTACTTTGCTAGGTTTTGAGTCTGTAGTACTACTTTGCTCTTTTCATAATTTTCAATTAAGTGGAGTAGTTGGATTATGGTATTATGGAAATGTAAGAAAGGCATACATGCGGTAATTGAGAAAAGTATGCAGATGCTGGTGCCTTTTATCGTCCTATTATATGTTCTAAGTTCCATTGTTCTACAAACTGTAAAAATTATCACAATCGACTCAACTAAAGTTATGGAACATGGATAGCTGTAGGTGCAAGTATGTGTCGACCGCTATCTAATCCACCTGTATAACGTGTTTTATATTTGTCATGATCTTAAACATTGTGCTATAGTGTGAAGTATACTAAACTATAGCCTGAATATTACCACAATGCATGAGATCTTCAGAATATAGTACATGGGAATGATTAATTTGGTTGTCCTTAAAAGTGGTGTTGAATAGGGTTTGCATTCCATAATTTCAGATTTACATGATTTGTTGATTTCGTTTGTTAAAAAGCTCTACTTAGACGGACACTTTTACATGTCTTTTTGAGAGCAGTGCCTTTATACGTATAAACTCTCTTGATCAGCAACACATAACAGCTGTGTGATTGTTGTGCTTGAATAACGGCAGGCCCGACTAATAAGTAGGCCCATAATTGTCACTATTATTTCATTATAAAAAAGAACATAACATGTGCACTGAGGTAAGTCATTACACACACCATTTATAATTATCAAATTAGTAGGCACAACAGTCTACTAATTTCTGTGAAGAAGGTATGGCTTATAATCAGTTCTTTTTTTACACAAATGTTGTTTCTTACTTATCAAATCACTTGCATTTATAGGTTACATATTATGCTTGACATACTATTTTAGACAGTTTAAAGTAGATCAATACAGAATGTGTAGTTTCATACAATTACTGTAGAATTTTCATGCTGTGTTGTTGTAACTTGGTATTAATCATCTGACTTGCTCATAAGTCTGTGATAAGACGGGTTTTGTACGGTATAAAAATGTCAATTTGGATGACTATTGGTAGAATAAGTGGAGTTTTAGAAGAGTAATTGTAGTAATTCCTATTTATCACATTGATGATATTTGGGAATAATTTAGTAAAATTGTGAAATAGTGGGCTGTTAAGAGTGAAAGCCTAATAGGCAGCTTGATCAAAGAGGCCCGACGTAAATAAACCAAGAAAGTTTGATGTCATGTGGGCTCATCACATGGGCCAAAGTTTGGGAATAATTCACGTTGCCATATTTCAACATTGGCTTGGATCAACTACCACGTGACCAGCAACAATCAAAGAAAGAGAAAAGACAAAGCGGGAGAGTATTGTTCAGCGATACGCGCGAGTCTTGTTTCCTAATTTCGTGTGTTGTTTGCTTGTTTCCTAATTTCGCTTAGTCTATTATTATTATTATTATTATTATTATTATTATTA
>JAOWBH010165981.1:0-10937 GCA_028566215.1 Silene coronaria
TCTTGGAATAAGTCCCCATGGCAATAAGTCCTCGGCATTCGGCTCTTGAATTTCTGTGTAGAGATTTTTATAATAATCAACAACAATTTTCTTAACCGCATTTGGATCATCAATCCAAACTCCATTGTCATTCTTTAAAGAATTGATTCGATTCCGTCATCGTCGCACTAGTGTACTAACATGGAAATAAAATGTATTTCGGTCACCATCTTTTATAAATTCAACCCGAGATTTTTGATACCATAGCAGCTCTTCTTGTGAAAGGACCTCATCCAACTCGGTTCGTAATTTAGCCTCCAACTTAATTAGATGATTAACCCTATCCACAGAAAGCTCTCTTTGACAACCTTCAATACGTGCCATCAGCTCTCGTTTTTTCCTAAATATATATTCTTATTCCAATCTTGTAATTTATTTGAAAGAATTTCAAGCCTAGAAGGAAAATTGCCAAATGAGGGCCAATTATCATCAACGAATTCTCTGAACTTTTCATGTCTTAGCCAACACGCTTGGAACCGGAACGGGCGACTGATTACACGCAATGGAGCAAAACCATTAGGTGATATTAATAAAGGACACTGATCAGATTGTATCGCCGGTAGATGGCGAACCATTGCTTCTTCGAACAAGGTACCCCAGTTGGAATTACATAAAGCTCTATCAAGCCTTGTACTTTGTCTTGTAGCTACTGAATTACCTCGAGCCCATGTGTGAGATGGTCCTGTAAAAGCTAACTCGATTAATTCACAATTTTCAATCCAATTATTGAAATTATCACATCTTCGAGCCATATTGGCGTCACCTCCGTGGCGCTCATTAAGGGACCTCGTCTCATTGAAATCCCTTGCTAACATCCATGGACGATTATTATTTTTAGCGAAATTCTCCAGTTCAGTCCAAAGATTCCGTCTATTCGTAGGATCCGGGCTTGCATAAACTGCCGAGAAGAACCATGGAAGTTCTCCATTCCTAGCTATTTCAATAGTAATGAATCATTAATCATTCAGAAGTCTGAAATTGTAAACCTATCAATAAAATAACTGAAACCCTAATAGGTAAAGGTGTGTTTAACAGTCAAACAAGTAACAAATAAAAAACCGTAATTGACGCTTTCGCCCATCTTTGACCATAATAACATACAGATCAGTACTCCATATTGAATTCTACATTTCTATCATTGATCTCGATCAACTCTTGATTATTCTACTAGAAAACCTATTATTATACTAGTTATTAATCTAGGCCCATGTTTTTTTGAACTAAAATTGTCTTAACTGAACTGAATTAGTTTTATAAGAAATAAAAAATTGGATTAAATTGACCATGATCTAAATTAAACGAAAGTATTATTAAATGAACCTGAATTGAATTGAACTAAACTAAACTTATAAAAATTAAAATTAAGTTTAAAATAACTAGTAGTTTCTGGTAGAAAATCGGTAAATGTTGGCGGCCTATGGTTCCTCATAATTTGCGGTTTTATTACCTTGGAGTCTTGGACCTTGGTTTCCCCGTTAATTGACCGTTCTTTTATACTAATAGTCAAAATTTATTCATTACAATGATAAATCTTATCCATATTCTTGCTCTCAAACAGACCACCTACTTTCTTATTTTGAAATGAACCTGAACTGAATTGAATAAAATTAAATTAAACTAAACTAAATTAAATTAAACTTATAAAAATTAAAATTAAGTTTAAAAGAACCGACAGTTTCCGGTAGAAAATCGGTAAATGTTGACGGCCTTTGCGGTTTAATTACCTTGGAGTCTTAGACCTTGATTTCCCCGTTAATTGACCGTTCACTTCTTAGGCTGTGTTTGGCAAGGCATTTCAGGTACCTGATTTGACTAATATTTCAGGTAGTTGTTTTACTGTTTGGTAAACTCATTTCAGGTATCTGAAATGACTTTTCAAGTACGAAATGAAAATCTACTCTAGGTAGTTTTTTAAATTTCAGGTACGTGAAATGTTATACTTTACATATTTAACCTTTATTAAATTTAATTTATTACAATTTTAATATCCTTTTATGTCATTTTACAAAATAATATCAGCTACTTTTTCAACTAGTTTTACCAAACACTTTACAATTAATCAGCTACCTTATCAATTTTCAATTTTCAGCTAACTTTTCAGGTACCTTTCTAATTTTAGTTACTTTATCAGATTTCAGGTACCTTTTCAGTCAATTTACCAAACAGAGCCTTATACTAATAGTCAAGATTTATTTATTACTATGATAAATCTTACCCAAATTCTTGTTCTCAGACAAACTATTTTAGTCTTTTTATAAAGATGGATTTTGTGATCAATTTATGGTTAATTGTAACTACAATTATGATTTAGTAATTGTTTTTAAAAGTAGTCACATTTAGATGTAAAGTAGTTACATTTAGCTGTAAAGTAGTCACAATTATGATTATGATTTCGTAATTGTTTTACGGAAGATCACAATGACCTGTCTTAAGACCACAATTATGACTTAGTAATTGTGCATGTTTTAAAAGATAGAAAACCTTGAAATATATTTTCTTTAAGGGATATTCTAACGTGTGTCTTTAGGGTACATATTAATAGGTTTAATTGAAAAAGATTTGCAAGATAATCTCACCAAAAATATAAGTATAAACTTAATATACAAAACTTAAGAAAGACGGTATCTCAATAATTGATATTGAGAGACCTCTCACATGATGAGGGGAGAGAATTATTTTATTGACAATGCATTTCAGGTACCTTATTTGATCAAAGTAGCTTATTTGACCAAAATTACAGGTACTTTATTTTTTTGTAAGCGTTTGACAAATAACTTATTAACCAAATAAGTTAACTGAAATAAAATGCTATATAGACTAGGATTTAAGATTTAATGTAGCTGATTTGATTTAATTTTCTCATTTTACCCCTTAAATCTATAGAATAAATAATTATTATATTCTTTTACGTCAATTTACGAAAATCAGTTACCTTATCATCTCTCAATTTTCAGCTACCTTTTCAGTAATAAGATTTATAAAACAGAGCTTTAAAGCATAAACCGTTTCTTTAATTTTCCTTTTATATCTTTTGTATAAGAGGTGCCGTAGATAAAGCCCAAATGCCGAACGTATAACATAGTTTCCCGCCACTTCGCACTGGTATCCGTACACTCGCATCCGGGGTCTGTCTCTTTTCCGCTCGCTTTTCATATCAATTTTAGGGTTATCCCATCATAATTCATAATTCTGCTTCTTTTTCCCTGAAATTACAGTTTTATACGGAATTTTAGTCGGAATTTCTCGTCGCAGATGGAAAATTTTTAATTCAAATTTTTATACTTTATCCAGTTTTTATACATAGTTAATATTGTACTCCGTAGTTGTTTTGTTTAATCTAGGTTAACGATTTCTGAAAATCTCGAGATAAGCTTATCGTTAGACCGTCTCATGTAAGAATTAGTGATATCAACTAGGATATCTTCGCACCTTGTTCTCCGCCTTGTTTATGGCTGAACACAATTAATTTCGGTCACTTTGATGCTGTATATGTTCGTATTTCTTACATATCTTATGCGGTACTCGAATGTATTATGTGTATGATCGTTACTTGATAGAATATCTTTAAAATTTGGTCATACTTTGGGACAAATTGTGGAACTGGAACTTATTTAGGAATCGATTTATGGTCAAGAGCTTTGAATCTCTGGTAATTGGGTAGATTTACCAATAGAATTAACGAAAATAAACAGAATCATGTTGTTTAAGCAGCTATGTCTTTAGTTTATTTGAAGGAGGTTGGTCTTCCTTACAAAGTTACAAAGCAGTTAGTAATGCTGAATTTGAGGTGTTGCATATAACGAAACTTGTAAGTGCGAAGGAGACGTTCTCTCAAGCTGTATAGTCCTTGGGAAATATATCACCAATGATGAGCAATTTCACCTTGATCTTTATGTATACGGAGTATATTATAATTTTGTAATCTGAAAATGACAAGTTATTTTCTGTCAAGAGCCGAGGAGTGATTCTTTCGGCAGTTAACAACCTAGGCCTTGTTTAACTACAGTATCTGTTGTGCATTGGCAGTCTGTAATTTTCTTAGTCGCTACTCATACACAATAACTTTTGAATAGTCTTGTGTGTTTGCAGTCTTTTTTCGAGTTGTTTTGGTAATTTATGTATAATTAATGACTGAAGCTGGTATTTAATGATTAATAATAGTTAGCAAAGAGCACCAATGGATGATGCAACAAGCCAACTTCATAGGAGTATGATAATGTGAATCTACCTCCCCCGTCATCCTGCAATATGCTGCAGCCTTGAGGTGCTAGGTGATGCTATACTGATGTTATCGACGGCTTCACCTTCGTCTGCCAAGGTTGATCGTTTGCTCTGTGCATCGTACATTTTGATAATTGTTGCTAGCTATGCCATAGATGAGTTTGTTTCGCAATGCATGTCATATTATACAAGACTACTAGGTGCCGTAACTGATATAATATTCTCTCGTCTAAGTCTCTTTTGTCAGTCATATGTTGTATTACTAATTGGTGTAGGCATATCATATCTATTTTATTTATTTTTGAGGTGATCTAAGTTTTCTTTTTTACTGTGCCATATGAAGGTGCTCTTTGAAGAAGTCCCTGAAATTGTGGTTGAGTGCAGAGTTACAACATTTTAGGGCATGCATATGATCTTATGCATCAGGTTAATAATTACTCTGTCTCTGTTTGTGTCTAATTAATGATCTAAACACACGTATTGGCTTGAACGGATTAAGCTAGTCTATTAGGTTGTTTGTCTTGTTGCTACAAAATTTCATTGCAATGTGTCAGAAGCTCTCATATTCCCTCTGATAGGTCTGTTGAGCTAATCTTTTACCTGCCACTTATAAGTCTAGATTAAGCTAAATTTTTGAGACAGGGAGTTGAAGGGCATTTAAAATTTCTCACTGTCAGCGGTTCTTAAAGACTTGCTGTATCACTTATCATATAGTTATGGACTTATGTGGCAAGTGTGTCAAACTGGAGATATGCTTTTGCTGTTTAGAATTATTGAACAATGATGAATTTATCTCTACTCTAAGTTTTAGTTGATTTGTTCATTGTGCTGTTAGCTTGTAATATCAGTGGTAGAGAAAACTATTCAGACAAGACAGAGGTTCCTCGAACCATATGCAAATTTTTCTTCTAGTCCTGATAGTATACCATTATTTACCTCATAAGAAAAAATTTCATGCATAGTCGATCTCCCAAGCTAAATAAATCCGAATTGTTTGTCTAAGATCTTCATTCTGTTCATCCTTAGCCTCAATCAGCGAATCCCATAATTCAATAGTATGACTCATTAATTTTATCCCGTGATAGCGAAGTCTTGAAGATTACTTTCATTACTCACGCATTTGCCTAATGTCTTACAAGTTACAACAATCATGTTTGATCTTTATTCACTTGCCTTGCATCATAGCTGTCCTTTAACGACCGCAGGCTTCCTTTAGATTCTCCTTGTTCTTCACTGCTTCCTTTATGTTATTGTTCTACGTAGCCCTAGTAGAATCTATATCCGTTTGTATTCAATTCATCAATTGTACCACATATCACTACCAACAATCTTGGCAATAAATGCTTGTTTGTTCTCTACTTAACTTCCATCAGTTGGTTTTAGGATCACCTCATGGTGTTTTCTGCTAGAAGTACCTTTTTACTCCAAAATCAAACATCACCCGTCTATGCTGACTGTCGATTCTCACTGGTTATTGCCAGTGTTTCTTTCTCTTTTTGTTCCTTAAAAAGTTCAGTTGACTTGCATTACCTCCATTTTTATGTCACCAAGTGAGACTGTCAATCCTGGTAGTATTACATTATTATCTAATTGGCTAGTTCTCCTAATTCCCCACACCACCTACAAGGGAACCTATGAATGTCTTATTGGAACTTGATGCTCAATTCCTTTTCCCAAATCAGTCTTTCCTTTTCTCATTGATCTTTGATTCTGTTAGAGAGGTGATACATGAACCTTGTCTGTTAGTGAATGTGAACCAGTTGACAAAGGATTGTTTCGTTTATGCTACATTGTTCTGAATGTTGGGTTTCTTTAAACAATTGTATCTAGGTAAATGATATTGCTGGTGGTTTGAGTATTCTAGTAAGGTGATTCAGTAGCTTTTAAATTATGGATTTGTGGACATACGAGGGGAGCCGACCATCTCTTATGGTAGAAGTAAGAACGAAGTTTCCGCCTCTTTGTTAGAGCTAATTCAAATTACAGTTTCACCTTTATTAGATAGGCAGACCCGAAGAGGCTAAGTTAGCGTGGCTAATTTAATCCGAAGGTAAATAGGCGGATAATGTTTATCTTTCTGATATGTCTCTGTTGCTTGGTCATTGTTTCACTCTCCTACTCTTTTTGGAGGTTTGTTGGTCAAGTGGGACGTGACAAACAATACTAGTTTTTTTCCATGTCTTTCCACTTTTTGGATGGAGGAGACCAAGGAGCCATGGAACCAACCCAAAATTTGGTGAGGATTGGCTTATACGAGTTTGTTGGTAGAAATAGAAGACAGACATTCGTAGTGTACTCAAAGTTGGGCCAGACATAGAAATTTCATCTTTGTTTGGTTAAAAACAAATCAATCAAGTCTCTTGGTGAGTGTACTATGCTTTTTATGGTTGTATTGGTTTGTTCTTTTGCTCATTGGAATCAATTATTCTTGTGGAGCTGGAGAAGTAGGTAAATTAGTCATGAAACTCCTCATAAGTCATACCTGTGTACGCCCTAAGGAGATATTGACAGTTTCAAATATCAGCCGCGACATCGATACAGGGTCAAGTTATAAAAGTCTTGGAGTTCACCATGACTGGCTTTTAAGGAGATATTGACCATATGCAGCGCTATTAGGCTGCGGCAACTGATATCACCACTGAAACCTATATCTAATACTATGCTGGATAGAATATTTGGATAAATGATAATACTAAAATGAAGCTTATTTGTAACACAACTTTGCGTAATCACTTTTTCAGGTGAGCATCTTGGTCCTATGGAAGCACTCTTATCAATGTGGTCCTAATGACATCTCCTGTTTGTTGTGTTGGTAAGTTTACGTGTGGATAGCAGGCACAAATGACTTCCTTGGTTTATGCATTAAAAAATCCAAGTTAGATTATTATATACAATAATACAAGAAACAATGATAATGACAGCACTTGATCAGTGCTTTAAAAATGTACATTACTCCCTAGTAGTTTTAGCTACAATTGTGCCAACTGTAATCAGCTTTCATATATATATATATATATAATTATTAGTTATTGAATTTGAAGATTTCCTGATACAATGTCGGAATTCTTTTTAATATAGATCCATGCTCTTCAAAGCATGATAATGGGAAACTAGTAGCAGAGGTGGATCGCCTTCAGTCAATATGTAAGTTATTGATTACCTAATTCTGCATAGCCGTGATTATTATATGATTTTTTTAAAGTTATTTTTCTGTGAGAATCCCTGCTTTAGACTGAACTTTCTGTCCTCCCCTTGCAATCCTTTTTGAGATTCCATGTGGATTCCATCATGTGATTTTACATCTTTAAACTTCATTTTTTAAAACCATGATGTGCACGCGGATAAAGACACCTAAAATTTCAGGAGTTACCCTTTCCGAAATGAAAAAAGACCGTTTTGTTATTTCATAGCTTACCACCCTGCCATGTATTGCGTCGCTTGAGTGTTGATTTATTTTATAGTTGTATGTAGCTATCCCTTATAAAACATTCAATCTGGAAACACCCTCTATAATAGGGTTGTTTCTGACTATTCTTACGCTCACCGTGACACTAGGGTTGACACTGTTAGTCTGTTAGTCCCTAGTACAGTTGTTCTTAGCATAATGCTGCTAATCCTAGACATTTACCCTGACGTAATTCCCCAAAGTCTGTTAAATGCCTACATTATGGTTCTTACTCCTGTAGTCTCTGTTTGATAAGCGTAAAGCTTAGCGTAATTTTGATATTCCTGCAACATTTTTAGAATTTCACTTGTGTTAATGGGTATCACCTGTGAACATAATAATTTAAATTTTTAGTAGACTGTTGTACCTTAACAACTGAATGATTGAAAACAAGTCTTTATAAGGTGGGTCTGTTTTAAAGGTCGACAGTCGACACAAGACATCAGTAGCTGTCAATGGCACTTTTAAAGCTCTAGTAGTTATGAAACCCTGTCTTGTATTAGATGAATACAGTTGGCGAGAAAGGGCAAACACAAGAAGACCCACAGAGAAGCAAGCATATATTGCATAGTCTTGATTTGATTTTGATAGGGCTCTGCTACGAATAAGCCTTACACCCCACAAGCGTTAAGTACCTTCAGTTGCTATAGCAAGATTATAAATACATAGTAAGTACAACCACTAAGGAGTTTTATTTGGATCAAGTTATATGAGTGAGTATAGTATGAGAAGATGAAGACTTAGATTGTAGATAAAGAGAATTTGTATTACAAGGAGATATTAAAAGAGGAGTTTTATGAGGTGCGAAGTAGAATACTTAGGTTTGGACTCGGCTGTAACAAGTACTAATCATGCCTATTTTATAGTAGTACAAGCTAAGCAGAATATTACAAGCATATTCTAATGTCATCATACAATTTACACGATTTCTGTATTTATCTAATCATAATACTATTAACGTTCATGTTTATGCTGCTTAAACACGAACCGTGTGAAATTTTGTTGGACTTTTACCTAAATAAAACTATAAAGTACTTGTCATCGTGTTAACTAGTGACCTGTACTTATTGTGTTGTGTCAAAAGTATTTTGTATGGCGTATAGACGTTTCAATACTTATACATCCCACAATTTGATAGTGAATAAACCAACAATTATTTACATCAATCCTTTTTCATGCACTCTACAATAATTGTTGACTCTGGGACGGAACCTACAGGTAGCTCTCAATAATGCAACAATTTTGATGATTATCTCAAGTGTGCAAAAAATTCTTCTATCCTTTACATTAGTCTTGATGATAAGTGCTCAAGGCCCTCATGTAGTCATGTGTGTCACGATCTTTGGAACTTATATGTGGTCCTTTTGTTTAGATTTCAATTGTCATTGTCTACTTGGGACCATATTCTACTGATTTAACAAGCTTAGGATATCAGGTCTACGTTTCTGATGTTTATCATCGAAGCCACATTATTGAAATCTTAGTTTTTTAATGCATGTTCAATCATATACTCCTAGATGTTATACGTAATAGGTGAAGCCACTATTTTTCTTAGTGTTATAATCCGTACTTCGTGGTTAGATGACAAAGGTGGAGAAACTTGTACCTGTTGTTTATAACTGAAACCGGATAAGCAACATCGATATGTTGTCTTTGTTCTTTCTTTTCCCAGTTTTACAATTGTTTATAGTGAAATGTAGTAATTCTATGAATTTCCGAGCTCCTAAGTGGGAAGTCAAGGCTAGAAACTGAAAAGAGGGAGACACCTAGATTGAGCAAACATGCCATTTGGATGAGGTACATGTGAACAGTTGACAGACTCATTGAGTGTATGATGCACTTTAGAATTAGGTTGGATTAAATTATCTCGAGATTGAATTCATGTCAAGAATGGTTATGGTATGGGTCACATTTTTGGCATTTTTATACTCTAGGTCAGTTCGTATAACTTTTATTTGATATTGGGTACAGTACAAGGCTCAGGTCGGGTATGGGTCAGCTTGTCGATTCGGAGTTCGGGTTATGTTGAGGTCTAATTGGATTTATGACTCAATTATTCTGATTGAGTTGCACTACTCTTGTCGGAGCTAAATATAATCAGACACACTCACCCACTAAACACAAGAAAATAAGAAATTACTCAAATACTGATACCATACTTCGCTTCTGTACTTTTCATTTTCAGTCAAAAAAAGTTTGAGAACAACAACACTCTGTCCCTTTCCCCACCACTCGTTTTCTGTCCGTTTCCAAATCCATTATTTTATCTCTTACCCCAAGCCTTAACAGGAATGGTGATTCCCAGTAGCCACTAGGTAGTCTTCCAAAGAAATGCAAAGTACACTTGTAATAGTTTCAAGAAACCCCATAATTTCATAAATGTGACTCCTTCGGTCTCCAAAACACTTTACTTGTTTTAGATTTTTTTTTTTTCCGCCGTTATCCTGTATTTTTCACATTTTTAAAAGCATGTGTTTGTCTTAGTTTTTTTTTTTGTTTTCTTTTTTTTGCTATTAGTTAATAAAAATACGTCACACACTATACCTTGATTATGCTAAAATAATTACTCCGTAGTTGTGTTGAATGTGTATTTTTACGTACTAGCATTTCCACCTATAGGATAGTAGGGTGTCAAGGCCTCACATCTTTCCGGATAATGGACGTCTGTTATTGTTAAATTTGTTCTTAAAACTATATACTATAAAATGTAATATAGCAGATCCAGTAAAATTAACCCCAAACTCTATCGAGACCCTATTTATACGGAGTATAAAATATACAAATTCTTGACTAAAAGTACTAGGGAAGCCTGTAGAACTCAATAGTTAATTATTGTCAATAGATGGTCTCCTACCATACTAATTGGGAGAGGACAGAGAAAGGAGTATGATTAAAAGTAGTACTCCTACTCCACTTCGTATGCTCTAAACTTGTGAAGTTTAAACAATCCTGCTTCTCCTAATAAAAGAAAGCCTATAACTGCAAGACCACCATCACTTAGGTCCTAGACTCCTAGCATTCTCACACACACTGACACTTTCTAATCCACACTGTTGCTTTATTATCTTTATTTTACCGTAGTTATTGTGTGAGACCGTCTCACAATATAAGACGGTTCATTTATATAAAAATTACTCATTGATTGATAGCAATAAATTAAGGATAATGATACGGCGCCACCCGGTGGCGCCCAATCTCGGCGCCACCCTCTTACATGCATCCTTATAATTGG
>JAOWBH010165992.1:0-10936 GCA_028566215.1 Silene coronaria
CCCATATCATCATATGACCAGATTATTAACATGCATAATAATATTTTGTGATAAAACCAATTTTAACAACAAAATATTCATATTTATCAATTTATCTCATAAATTCATAAAACCGTCTCAAAGACACATGCATGTATTTAACAATGCTCTGATACCAATTGTTAGGTTCTTAGACCATATATTAGACTTTCTAATATTACATAAAATTAACCATTAATTTTATTTTAGGCCTAAGACTACATGCATGTAAGATTAAGGGGGTGTTTGGTTCAAAGGTTGGGAATGAAATGGAATGTAATGTCATACCATTATGAAATGAATTCTAAATCTCATACTAGTTTTAAAGTGTTTGGTTGGACATTAGAACGGAATGAGATGTAGAATATAATGGAATGGAGTTAGAAACTTAGGAGAAAGGGTGGGTATGAGATTCCAAGGGTTTGAAATGGATTTAGAATCCATAGGAATTTTAACTCCATTCTAAAATGCTTCAACCAAACACCTCCTTTAATTAAGTTAATCACAGGAATTGACAGTTGACACCTCTAAAGTGTATATCCTTTAGTCTATTGACCATTCCCCCTAAAATAGTTGTCGATAATCCATTAATATTTGCCCGTAACGTCGGTTCACGCGCTCATCTCGATGACTTCCCAACCCTCCCGGCGATCTCACGCTACGTCACCCTCAACACAAACCCTTAACATGCCCTCCCTCCCTTCTCCTTTTCTCTTCCTTCTTTTTCATTCCTTCTCACCGCCGGCACTTCTCTCCCTTACAAAAAACCCCAATTATTCTCCGATCAAATATTCATGGGCGAATTAATCCCATCCAATTCCTCCACCCCCCCGCCGCCGCACTTCATCTCACCTCCCTCCGTCCCACGCGCTATGCCTGCGCGTGAGGATTGCTGGAGCGAAGACGCTACTTTCACGCTTATCGAGGCCTGGGGTCAGCGTTACTTAGATCTCAATCGCGGTAATCTCAGGCAGAAACAATGGCAGGAAGTTGCTGATACCGTCAACGCCCGCCATGGACATATCAAGAAAGCTCGTCGTACCGATGTTCAGTGTAAGAATCGGATCGATACTTTGAAGAAGAAGTATAAGATTGAGAAGGCTAGGGTTTTGGATAATACTGGAACTTACAAATCTCCATGGCCTTTTTTTGAGCCTTTAGATCACCTTATTGGTAGTATTAATGCTGTTGTTAAGAAGGTTTCTGCTTCGCCTTCGCAATCTCCGTCGTTGTCGCCGCCGCTCGGTGTTCCGATCCACCACCTCGCGCGTAACAACGCCGGCGCGGTAGGCGGTGTGAATATGATGAGTATGAATATGAGGACGCCGGTGTTGCCGCAGAAGAGGCCTGCGGTGACGCCGGTTCAGCAGCAGGAGGAGTATTTTAGGAGGAATTACGCCGCGGTGGCTGCAGCAGCGGCGAGGGAGGAGGAGAGCGAGGAGGAAGAGGCGGCAGCAGCCGAGGAGGAGGAGGATGAGGAGGAAGGGGAGGCTGCTGATGAGGAGGCGGAGGAGAGAGAGGGAGATGGGATAAGGAAATTGGCGAGGGTGATTGAGAAATTTGGGGAAGTGTATGCTAGGGTTGAGAAAGAGAAGCAAAGGCAGCTGATTGAGTTGGAGAAACAAAGGATGCAGTTTGCTAAAGAGTTGGAGTGTCAGAGGATGCAGATGCTTGTTGAGATGCAGGTTCAGCTGGAGAAGATTAAGCGCGCTAAGCGATCTAATTCCGATGGTGATGCCTCTCTTCCTCTACTACCTGTTTCCGCTTTTAATTGCTCTTCTGTTATTGTCGCGGTTCTTGTTGCTTTATTAATTTAGAAGAATATGAGTAATGTCATTGGATATGTGGTTTTGTTTGTGTAGATTGGGTGGAAAGTCTGTTGATGTTGTCTATAGGTTACTGATTCAATTCAAAGTATAGGACATTTGTATATGCCCATGTGTATGACTCGTTTTTTTCTTTTATCAATCCTCGTGTTTGTTGCTAAACGTGAATTATGGAGATGCTATTATATTCATTCGAGCGTCGAGTTTAGGATAGAGGTACACTGGTAATATAGAGAGTTGGACTAACATAGAGCTGCTTGTGAAGGAGTGCACTCTTTCACATGGCACTCAGGCGCGGGAAACACGAGCTGCTTGTGAAGGAGTGCACTCTTCTACTCCCCTCTATAGTTTTTGCCTTTTTGGTTGTAAACATCAATGCATTATGGAACTGAGAAAATAGTTTGGTAACTATTGCATCAGTTTGCATTTTCATGCACTTCCTCTCTAATGTATGGATAATGTGTGTGTTAATTACATGTAGTTGTCTGTCGAATGGCATGGGGATCTTATAAGCAATATTAAGCGTCTGTTATGACGCTTCATATTGATCCTCCAATATTTTGCCTTTAGTAGGCTCCTCTCTTGGTCAGTTTTCCTGTGCCTGTCGTACATTATTGTGTGTTCACATAATTTGGTCTGTGGAATGACAATGGCATAAGTAAAGCTGCACATTGGCTTTAAAAGGCCACAAATTCTCATTTAAGTCCGCAATATTCTTATAAGACAAATATATTGTTTTTTCCCTTTGCATTCTTATATACACAGTTGACATGTAATTGCCTCATCATAAGCTTAAGACGGATAGTACCATCTTAAGGGAGACTTATTGTTAAAAGACAGAGGGAACTGAAGTAGCTCCAATTCCTTGTTCTTCTGTTGCTGTGCAGTTGTACTTATTCACTTTCTAAACATTCTGGCCCTTCAATATCTTTGTGCAGTTTTTTTTTTTTTTCTTTGTGTCAGAAGTTCTGAAAAATGGAATATGCAAGCTATTAGCTAAATTATATTTTGAACGTTTTAATTATTTGTATTTCAATTAAGGGAAGGCTAGCTCTATCAGTCTATCTTGGATGCCTGATAGAGCCTCAGTAATTATGCGTTCTAAACTGTGGATCTGTTATCGAGAGAGAAGAATCATTGATCCTATGGCAATAATTTAAGCTCAATCACCTCCTCTTTTTCATTCTTATCACATTTTCTGAATAGCCTAGCTCAGCATAGCAGACTACAGACTTTTGGAGTTTGCGGCAGAGTTTTTTACACGTTTCTGTTGGGTTACTACAACCGCTATTATGAAACAATATTTGAAGCTTGGATATCTTCCTTTGATTGTTGAGATGCGATGGTTAGATGGAAAAATTACTACATCTCAGAATGTTTGATTGCAGCTTATGAAAGTACAATGTGACCTGGGTCAGTCTTGTCGGATCAAGGGGGTTCATTTTCTAATAGAGTGCAAGTTGCTATTTTCCTGGATTATGTCTTGAGGTGTTTAATGTGTTAGTACACTTTCGTCAATGTGGGTGTACACTTTTGTCTCATGTTATGAGAATTCCTTCTTGGTATGGTCTGAACTTTGTGTTAATACCATAGATAAATTTCGGTGTACATGACTTTGTGAATGTAAACTGCACGTCACTGCATATGAAAACTTGTTAGGTACACCGGATGTACCATGTCATCTTACACCTAGCTCCTTGTTTGGTTAGCAAATATCCACGGTGGGAATTTGTAGGTGTAGGCAAATGGAGTGATCTACCTATTTTCCTTCAAGCCAAATTAAAATCCCTTTTAACATAGACTAGACAAGATTTGCATGGGAAGCTCTCTTACTCCATCCTCCCTATTCCTCCCCTTCACATCGCCAAACACACCTTATTTTGACCTCGTGAAGCACTATTGCATGGTTCGGAGTTCAATCATGTACTACAGTAACTACACTACCTAGATTCTATATATTTTACCGAGTAGTTCAACCTGTTCTCCGAACTGTATAGAGCACTGAACCATACAACACGCACGGGTAACAACTAACAAGTATAATACTCCTTTGAATCATGTGTTTCGTTTAACCTACTATTGTGACTGCTCTTACAAAATTGTTCCTTATATTTTGCAGACATGTATAGTTAGCTGCCCAGGGAATCGAGCTGACTACTGATGTATCGAAGTATTCTGCAATTAGGGACAAACTATTGGAACTGATATGAGGGAAGATGATAGCAGGACTTGTAAAAGTACTTAGACTAGTAGGTAATATTAGCAGATTGAGTAAAGTTTGTCATGGTGGATTGATTATAGTACCCTACCATTTTATCTAATATTTGATGTTTAAAGACTCCTTTATATTCATTATCGGATGGACCTTCTGTTATTTGAATTACTATCAGGCTGTGTTGTAAGCCGAAAATGAATGTGTAGTTGATGAAATTTGTTTAATATTTTCTCCGTCTGCAAGTAGTGGATGGCTAGAAAGTGTTTTATAGGACCATCATGAGCACCAGAATTTGAAGCTTCTGATCTATAACTATTGGTCTTATTGACTTCAATTTTATGGATGAAAAAGGTACATTGGTTTAATGGTGTGAAATGGAGAGTACAAGACAACTCCGTAGATAAGTAAATGGAGGGAAATCATGGATAAAAATTATGGCAGATCAATCCCCATTGGTGTCCAGTGTTCCCTATTTTCCATGTTCGATTAAGTTAATTTATTTATGATCTTTTGGCTATGTTTTACCTGCTATTTCCCATGGATAAAAATCACTAGTTATCAAGTAGTGTATTGAACTTGAAGCCAATCGAGAATGTTACCAACCAAAGAGCCATATTTGACATGTACGCTACAGTTTTGCAGTATGAGCCATTTTTGACATGAGCAAGTTATGGGCATCACGGCGAGTATTTTTCTACAAGGTAGTGGCACAAGCAAGAAAAAGAGCACGACAGCAGGTTTTCTTTGCTTGGGTTTTTGAAGTAGTGTAGCCGAGGAGAAGTCGCGGTGTTCGATTCCCGATTCCTCGTTTCAATGAGCTATCCTCTCGCCCGGCAGGGGAAGATAACCCGTCGCCTTCTCAGATTCATGGACCCAATTCAATTCGATGGGCGACAAGTTTTCTATTCTGTCCAATTCCAGTTCTTGCTTAAATGATTGACAACATAAATGGAGTAAATCCCAAAATCTGAAACTCAAAAATACATTACTGGACTCCAACAAAGGGTAGCACTTGAACATTCTATTAATCAAATACTGTGTACATACATATAAACATATGTTTTGAGGGCTTTTGATAAACATTACTTGGTTGTGTACTACCTTAACTCTTCTTTCATCCATCACCTTGTACTCCTCTTAGATCATGCCACCAGAACCAGGAATCTGCAGTTTCAGTATCAAATTGCATTGGGTGACTCAAGCTCTCAGTAAAGACAAGTGAAACAAATCTAGTGAATCCTTTGCCTAATTTCTTCATCATCAATAATCAGAGATTAACAAGTACTCCCTCTTATTCTCTATGTTCTTGGGTTCCACATTTGTTTTTGGGTAGAATTTAGTGGAGTGATGATATGTGGGTGTAAATGAAAGTAAGAGAGAGAATGTGGTGTTCTAAGTTATTTAACTACAAAAAAATAGACAAATAAGGAAAGTTAAAGATCTTTGTGAATTTGCCGATTTAGAAAATGTGGAAGATGTTAGAGAATAAGTGGGCGTATTTGCTATCTTTATGTTCATGAGTAAATCTAAACTAAGGAAAGGAGATTAAACCTCAATTTTGAAGCTCTAAATATGGAGCTATCAATCACCAACATGTTATCTCCCTCATAATAATGTAATATCAAACAATGCAGCATATAAATAAAATCATACAAGTTGAGAAAATCGAGCTCACTACATTTCGCAACTAAAATTTCAACATGGTACTAAAATCATGGTTATCAAACTGGGCGTTAATATAACATCAAAGCACTCGATTCATTTTATCACCTCCACTCCATCAATTAAAAAAATCGGTAAGAAAAAGATATTTGTTTCCTACATTACCTCATCTAAAAAAAAGAAAAAAGAAAAGAAAAAACTCTTCCACTCATCAAGAATGGGCAAAAACGCCCGAATGAAATTTTGAATGGCCATGAGCAAGAACGATCTTTGAAAAAAATTGCACACACACAAAAATTGGGCAGTAAAAAGCAAGCTGACTCGATGAAGGCAGCAAGAAAAAGGTTAACCCAAAATTTGTATAGCGAAACTAATCTGACGAGGGTAGCACACAAGGCTAACTGAGGTCTACGAAAAATTCCAGGAAAACGTCAACGCTTGCTGGTTTGGGGGACAAAAATTGTAACCGCCCCAAGTAGGGACCTGAAGAAAACAAGAGCATTGACTCTATAAAAAAATGGGACTAAAAGATCCAACACTCAAAAAAAAAAAATCAAGATACAAGAACAAACAAGTTAAAGGAAGAGTATAACACAAGATTGGAAGATTTCAACCACAATATAATCCAGAAGGAAAGTAAATGTCCACCACATGTGTAAATACAAGAAAAGCAAAGTAGAGGAGCTATATTAAAGGGTTATACTCTTTTATATACATAATTTACTCAATTACGTACATCATTGACCAATTCACCCTTTTCAATTCAACTCCCAAATTTTCAATTCTCTCTCTATTCAATTCTTCTTTTGGATTCTAACACACACCCAACCCCAACTCATGCCACAACGTCGACCATGGCCTCCTTCCCTCGCCTCCCTTGACCAGCAACGCCCATCGCACTACATGTGATCATCGTAGTTCCTTTCTCACCTCCCTGCAGACATCGAAAATAGATCGATCAACCAGCTCAGGCCACCATTGTCGACCACCTTATACTTCCTCTCTTCGCTCGACCCACGACCACTACCTCAGATCCCCCCCACCCAATCTCTTGCTCTACACAACCATTACCTCAGATATCCTACCTCTTTCACATGTCCAACAACCACCTGAGACCCTTACCCTCTACCCTCGATCCCTTGCACGCCGAGCTACCTCCGCCACCTTTATCGACTAGATAACCTTCCCATTGCCATCACCGACCCCCTCTCATCCCATCCTATCCACCCCTTCCCCATAAACCCTAATTTTAGAAATCCTAATTTTATTTAATCCTAATTTTGTCATTATAGAATGATATAATCTATGAAATAAGGTTATTAATTGAGTAATTTGATTAATTTTAAGAGATAGAAAACGAGATTTGTTGTTTTTTGTTCATTAGAAAAAGGGCAGGATATGGAAAAGTTATAGCAAAAAGCTCTTGAAAGAGAAATTTGTACATCAAAGAACAATTACGATATTAAAAGAGGCAGGTGCAAGATATTAAGTCACAAGAAAAAACGGTACAACAAAACAACACACAACAAAATTCGAGATCTATAGAGGAAGAATTTCAAAAAAGACACAGAGCCACATGTTTAAGAATTTTCAAATTAAGGGGAGGGTTAAAAATAATAATTTAGAAAATACTTATAATTAATATATTCAATGTCTTCACTAAAACTTCAAGAAAAATCTAGGAAAATAAGGTAGAGAAGAGTCTAGATTATGGTACTTGAAGAGTGGTCTAGAAAGTTCAAGTAATGTATTAGCACACAATTTACCCACCGACTTAGGACTAGTATAAAAAAAAACGTAATTTATTTTCGTAGTACGTATTTTACTCAACGCAGTACATTTTGCGTAAGATTTTTCATTTACATACCCTTGACCAAAAAATACACAATCACCCTAATGACCTAATCCCCCCAATTCGAAAAAAAAAAATAAACATCTCAAATCAATCGAATTTATATAGTTATGATACTTATGAACTCTAATTGAATGTAAACAACAATTTAACTCATTAAATACTCACTTAATGAACAATTTAAAGTTTTATTGCACTTTGAAAGTAATTTATTTGGTTTATTATAAGTTTTGGGGGATTTTGTATGGTATGGCTTGATTGTTGGCTAGTGGTTGAGGCGACAAATGTGGACTACCACGTGGGTGTGTGGCCAGCGGAGGACACAGGGCGGAGACAGCGAAGCTACGGCATAAGGTAGTCGATGCGACGACATTACAGGAGAGATCACTATTTAAAGAGAGTAACATTGATGTGAGGGTATGGTGGTGAATTGAGTGGTGATAGGCGTGTGGAAGGGGAGGTGTGGCGGACAGTGGATGGTACAAAGAGGCGGTCGGTGGGCGTGTCTGATTCAGGTGGTGGTTGAAAGGGGGTGGTGGTGGCTGGTATGATATGATTAATACATTGAATTTGGAGTGGTAGTGAGGCAATGGTCATACGGTGGTTTGGGGGACGGTTGGGGCGGTCTTGGATGGTCAGTGACGGTGGTGGTTGCGGTGGGGATTGGTGGCCAGTGGGTGGGTGGTTTAATGTAGTACACAGCAAGACGACTTCAATTTTATTTTTCTTCTTTCTTTTTGTTTGTTATCAAATGCAGTACAACCGAATGAAAATATGAGAAGGGTAAAACGGGAAAAATGTACTACGATGAGTAAAAAGTGTACTACGAAAATAAATATCAAAAAAATAAAATTAACAATGTAAACCACATTTAGAGATCGGTAGCCTCAAGCTTCAAATATGGAGTCATCAAAGCCTCACCAACATATTATCTTCCTCATAATAATGAAATATCAAAAAGTTCCAACATATAAATAATTATTCATGTTGAGAATATCGATCTCACTACATTTTCCAACAGGCGAAACGAATTATTTCTTAAAAGACTAACTTGTAGATCTTCAAATAAGGAAGTGATTCAAGTAACACCGCAGAGGAGATATTTTGTAACAATGAGGCGGGTAGATTAAGTAATTAGAAAGGTAACGCTGTAATTTATCTAAGAAATATGCATGTGTTAATATTGATAATTGTCAGTATATATGTAAGTATTAAAATATTAAGCTCATATTGTTCGAAATTGTTGATTCCAACAACAAAAATGAGGCAACCTTCACCAAAGAGAAAGATCGTGACCGACAAATCATATTACTACAAGCAATGTTGTCAGGAATGAGATTTTACTTTGGATCGATGAGATGGGTAGGATCGAATCAGTAAAATCGGATCGTAAAATCGTAAGATTGTACAACCTCACTAAATATAGTTTATTATTTCGTAAAAACATATAATTAAAGGTCAAAACACTTATTTATTAATATTTTTTCATTAAATATTGATAATTAATGATTTTAATATCATTGTATTAACATGTTTCTCAAACTTATACGAAATTTGAATTTTACGATTTCATTATATAAAAATACATATTAGTTTTTTTTACTATATCGGATCGTAAGATCGTAGAATCGTATTATGATTCTAACTTCAGAAATTTTCAAATTTATAGGATCGTACGATTCTACAACCATGATAGAATCGTAAGATTTGGGATCGATCAAGCATTTTTAGATCGTAAAATCGTGGAATCGTAAAAACGAATCGGGATTCTAACAACAATGCCTACAAGCCTCTCATTTCTTTCATTTTCTTTTGCGCACAAGAATTAATTAAATAAATTTGAACCACACAAAACATACCACCTCACATGTAATTTATGGGCATGCTCTCGTAAATTATGAATCTAATCCCCATTACCATCACTATAACTAAGAATTCGACATCACAGATTTGGGTAAGTTCGTTTAAGATGGTCGTTTGAGACGAACATCATTTTTAGAACAATCTCGTCGCAAAGGACTCGTTTTGTAACGTAATGAGGTTCCCTGATCCCATAAAAGTTATTTGCGACAAAAAAGAATAAAAAGAAGCTTGCTTTTACAACAATTGTTTTTTCAAGGAATTCGATTTTTTTTCCCATCCACTCCTTTTTTGGCCGAATTGTGACATCTCATGCTAATTGAAGATGTTTACTGTTGAGCTTAAATGACTAGTGCTTGATGTTTGAAAGTACTGATCTTATAAATAAAGTGTACTTTCTTTTAAGGTCATCCATACAAAAGAACTCCACAGTTAAGCGTGCTTTCTTGAGAGTAGTTTTAGGATGGGTGAACTCCAGGGAAGGATCCCAGGATGCGTATGAGTGAGAACAAAATGCGCTATAAAGGACTCGTGTTGATCCGTGGGCCATGTACATAGCCTGCTGAACTATCATGAGTAACCGCTCCTGACCCGGTTAAGGGCCGAGGTGTTACACGAATCCAGTCACACAAACTCTATTTGATAAGCCTAATTCACAAACTTAAATAACAAAGAGACAACGGTGTTGTTTGGCCTTGATTATGTAAAAGAGTTTTTTCTTATTAAAAGGAGTTTATTCACAAGTAACTTTCTGGAGAAATTTCGGTTGTTTGGCCAAAATTTTGTAAAAACGATTTTCTTAAAGAATTTTATGTTTGACCTAACTACTCTAAATCTTTCATCCACCTTTTTTAGCACTAAAATGAAAAGTAGAAGTAGAAGTAACAATTTCCTACTTCTACTTCTGGGGTTAGTTATTAGTTTTTGACTTTTTAAAAATAGTTTTAAATTCTCTTAATTTTTAGTGTTTGGCCTAGTTTTTAATTTTTCATTTACAAAAACACTTTTAAAATTTGGCCAAACACCACCTACGTATCATTGATCTAGAAATTTTGTTGGTATTGTTGATATGTAACTGCTGAAAGTTTATGGAATTATTTGGCTGATGAGATTAGGTTCCAAGGCCTAGGAGTTTGAATAAATGCACTTGTGTGGGTCCTTAACTCCTTATATTAGCAATCGTGGTTTATTTAGCGAAGAAAACAAACCATCGTCGTAAAGGCCTGATGTGGCCCGAAAAGCCATTATAGCCCCTATGGGCTGGGCATGGGTCAATCATATAGGGCTATTAACATGAGAAGTGCTTCCTTGGCCTTGAATAAGCTCTTTCATCAAAGATGTGAGCCTATCAACCTTTTCTTCAATAGGGGTATTTGATTGACTTGAAGAAGAAGTGAAATTCACCTTCTTGGCTTTCCTTCCATAGGTCCTAGAACCTCCCGCTAACTTCTCAATTAACTTGTTAGCTTCCTCCACCGACATGTACTCGGCTCCTCCTTGAGT
>JAOWBH010166014.1:0-10935 GCA_028566215.1 Silene coronaria
AGCTCAACACCCGAAACTCCCGTTCATCCCGCCAATCCCTGGCCCGGGGTATACTATCACCTCTCCCAGAGACATGTCCCGAAGACAGCCTGGGGCAAAATATTAATATTAATATCCAGCCTGTATCTGGGTATCCTATGCAAGTGCCATGAATGCAAATGATATGCCAATAACAACTCATGATATCTCAACGATGTCCAACGCCCTGAAGGCAAATAATAATATCTCAACATTATTCACGCCCCAACGGCAAACAATAATATCTCAACGATATACAACCACCCCGAAGGCCAATATTAATTCAATATCATAATTCAATACTCATAATCTCAATATCATAAATTCTAATTCTCATAACATCACAATTAACGACATATTGATTGAGTAGATATCCTACTTGTAGAAACTCTGAAAAGCAAGCAATCCAATCAACAAAACTCTTAAACAAAAACCGTCACATATACCGTTCATATAATTACATATTTATAAGCTAGCTAACTTAATTACGTAAATAACTTAACTAATAATCCCCTTTTAAATAATCCCCATGTCTCACGTGTATTGAACAAAATCCCCCATCAACTTCTTAATATATGACTCAACTAACTCCCATCGACCGAACCACTTGGTCCACCACCACACACCACTAGGGATGTCAATTTCACCCGCACCCGACCCATAACCGATCTACCCGATCTTAAATGATGGATGAAAACCCGATTTAAATAGATGATGGATGGAACAGATGACGGATGGCGGATGGCGGATGACGGATGACGGATGACGGATGACAGATGGGTTGGATGAAGAAATTTCACCCACTATCCATCCATCACTCGAATTAATTAATTTTTATTTCAAAAAATAAATATATTATACATTTTCACCATATAAAACATTCAATTTTTCTAATTTTTCTACTCTCAAATTATATATATATTGTGAAAGTATACACTAAACAATTAAACCAACTAATTACCTAACTTCATTTTTTCTAGAGAACAAAAAGTCATCACTTTTTTCAATTTAAACACATATATGTATCACCCGTTTGCCATCCGGTTCACCCGTTTCATCCATGGATGACGGATGGATGGATGATGGATGATAGTTTCGCGGATGACGGATGGGTTGGATGAGATTTTAAAGCGACAGATGGATGATGGATGAGGCTTCACCCGATCTGAACTTGATCCATTGACATCCCTAGTTCGTCGTTAACTCACACAAACAATTTTTTTAACCCAACTAACAACTTAGCATGTGGTCAAGTCGGAGTCGATCCTCAGGGACTGTTGTTTCAAAAGTATATGAAGAGGAAAGTAATAATGGCGTCTAAAGTCACAAGTAACTTTGGTTTTCAAATGTATGCTAAAACTACTCAACAAAAGTGAAAGACAAGTAAATAACAAGCAAACAACAAACAATTAGTTGAAATTAATAAGAGAAACAAACTAGGGTGCTTGGGTTCTTATGGGTCGATTAAGGAAGGCTAAGGTGTTGAGTCACATACAAAGAACTGGGTTCTTATCGGACAACGAAATAAGACTCTCGGTCTAATAGTCCTACCTACGTCAAGTCGGGGTAGCTCTTGCGTATGTCCGTTCAACCCACCAACATAGTGCAATTTCTAACACAATCCATGACTCTCGATCTTATGGGTGTGCATAAATAAGTAACAAAACATGTATACAATCATCTACACATTTCATCAAACATGTAGTATGCACTAGTTGAAATATACTTCAAAATTAATGTACGTATACAAAAAGTTGGAAAATTCAACCTTAAAGAAATACATGAAACAAAATAAATGGATAATAAATTAAATGGGGGTGTGGAGATCGAGGGCATTAAATGTTTCACAAAAATTAAGGACTAACACCAAAAGATGATTCATTTAAAGATTCAAAAAACTTTACACATGACGCAATACATGTGCTGTCAAAAATGTATTTAAATTGAAGAGCTAGAAAATTGTAGTTGAGTTATCCATGGTAAATGTAAGAAGTATTGCATTGGAATAGCACTGGCACTTATCAGGTTGCTACTCCAGCTCGTGTTGTTATAAGATTGAGCAGACAGGAACTCCTTGACCATGGATGTAATTCCACTCTCTTTGGACAATATTCTTTCCTTGATGCCCTGAACAATGTTACTCCTAAAGTAGGTATTGGTACTAAAAGCCCAAATTTACCTCCTGAGGGGGTAATTCCCAATGATAGGATTTTGGAACATTAGGTGATTGAATAAGCCTGTTAAACAGATGTATATTAAATGGTTTTTACATCAGCACAATGTAGGCTTATTTGGTCTCCTTGAGACGAAGGTTAAACCTTCATCTCTAAATCACATAAGGCATAATATTTGTGAAGGATGGTGTGTTTCTACCAATTTTCAATGGCATAAGGGTGGTAGAGTGTGGCTAATTTGGAAGCCTAACCTTTATCAGATTCATTTTATTGAATATAATGCTCAATTTATTCATGTCCTAGTTGACAAATTGGCTACTGGTGACTCTTTTCATCTGACAATGGTGTATGCTTTTAATGGGACTCAGGAGAGGAAAAGTTTGTGGTCTAAACTTGTATATTTTCATAATCACATTCTTGGGCCTTGGATTATTGTGGTGACTTCAATACAGTCATTAGACCTTGTGAAAGGCTGGGAGCAAACTCTACAGATGAAGAAATTAAGGACTTTTAGAGATGTATTGATCAGTGTAATGTCATGGATATTGCTGCTACTGGCTCGTTTTTTACTTGGAATAATAAACAGGAAGCTAGTACTAGGGTGTATAGCAGATTAGATAGAGTTCTTGTCAACCAAGAGTGGATAACTCTTAGAGCTAAATATTATGCACACTTTCATGTTGAGGGTACTTTGACCACAAACCTTGTATCATTCAACAACACAACAAGACTCATCAGAAAAAAAAATGTTTTAAATACTTCAATATGTGGAGTGGAGTAGATCAATTCATCCCTTTTGTGCTAAGATGGTTTGGGGAACTCAGATCCTGGGTACTCCTAGTTTTCAGTTGGTGAGGAAACTGAAGTTACTTAAGAAACCTTTAAGAGATTTGAATCAGTCTCTAGTTGAAGATGTTGAGAATAATTCCATTAGGGCTTGGCAGCATCGGGTTTTCATCCAGGAGCAACTGAGATGTGATCCTACTAATGTTGATCTCATTGGTGCTGAAATTATTGTTGTTAAAGATTACCAAGAGCTGCAAAAGTCCTGTGACAACTTTTTACTCCAAAAATCAAAAGCTATTTGGATCAATGATGGTGATAACAACTCTAAATATTTTCATAGTTATATGAAAAGGAGACAAAATAGAAATAAAGTTTTAAGGATAATAGATGATAATGGTGTGTGGACTAATGACCTAAAGGAAATTCAACAGTCCTTCCTTAAATATTATAAGAAGCTTCTGGGTACTGCTGATAATGTAACTCAGATCAATGAGCAAGTGGTTCAGAAAGGGCCAGTTTGTCTTACTGAACATTAGAATATTCTTCTGACTTCTGTCACCCCTGAGGAGATTAAGGAAGCTGTATTTTCAATCCCTAATCATAAAGCCACTCGTCCAGATGGGTACTCTATTGCATTCTTTAAGGATACCTGGAATGTTGTGGGAGATGATGTATGTAGTGTGGTTCAAGATTTCTTTCACAATGGTAAATTACTCAAATAGTTAAACCATACTCTTGTTACACTTATTTTCAAAGTGGAGATTCCAGGTAATGTAACCCAATTTAGACCAATTTCCTGCTGCAAAGTGATTTACAAAGTTCTCTCCAAGCAGCTTTGCTCTCGATTGGCCAAAGTCCTCCCTCATATCATTAGCCCTAACCAAGGAGGTTTCATTCAAGGGAGAAATATCATTGAAAACATTTTGATTTACCAAAGATGTGGTGATATTATACAATAAAGCTGATGTAGCTCCTAGATGCCTCATCAAAGTGGATTTAAAAAAAGCATATGATTCTGTCAATTGAAGTTTTATGACTCAAATGCTTAAAGCTTTGCAATTTCCCCCTCATTTTGTGTCCATGATTATGGAGTGTGTGACCACAACATCATACTCTCTTGTTCTTAATGGGAAACCTTTTGGGTTTTTTAATGGAAATAAGGGGCTAAGACAAGGGGATCCTCTTCCTCCTCTGTTATTTATTATTGCTATGGAATATCTTAGTCGAATTTTGCAGTTCACCACTAGTGCAATGGATTTTAAATTTCATTCTTTATGTGGAAGATGGAATATCTTAGTAGAATTTTGCAGTTCACCACTAGTTGTTGATTTCCAGAAGAGATATGAAATATGTAATGATTTTGCGCAGGTCCTTTGTCACTTTCTCTTTAGCTTATGGGCTCATTATTAATGAACAGAAATACAATATCTATTTCAATGGTGTTCAGAGACATACTTGAGATCAAATTATCCAGTGTTCTGGTTGTGTGGAGGGACAACTCCCTTTCAAGTATCTTGTGGTCCCAATTGTTGCAGGCAAGTTGGGGAAAAAGGAGTGTCAGATGTTGGTTGACAAAAATATTGATAAAATTAGATCCTTTGGTGCAAAGAAGATATCCTATGCAGGCAAACTGGTAATGGTGAAGGTTGTCCTAACATCTCTCTTTACTTATTGGGCTAATAACTTTGTCATACCTAAAGAAGTGTTGAAGAAAATAGATAGCATTTGTAGAAACTACTTGTGGTATGGAACTAGTTTATATATGAGATCCCCCTTAGTGAATTGGGAACAAGTTTGCAGTCCTAGTACAAAAGGTGGCTTAGGCATCAAATATAGCATGACTTGGAATTTAGCCACAATGGGTAAATTGGTATGTTGGATTTACACGGGTTAAGTGGATTCATCAAATCTACTTAAAAGGGGATTCTTGGAGTACTCAAATCCCAAAAACCCACATGAGTGGGAATTGAAAAGCTATATTTAAAGTGAGAGACGTTTTCCAGAATGGTTACGTCAATGGACATTGGTTTGCTGATTAGAAAGGATACTCTATCAGGCCTGGTTATGACCTGATTAGACATAAGGAATAAAAGGTGGGATGGGAAAAATTAATTTGGCATAACTTCTGCATACCCAAGCATAAGTTTCTTGCTTGGCTCATTCTTAAAAATGCACTGAATGTGAAGGATAGGTTGCATAGACATGGTATTTGTGAAGATGACCTCTACTGTTTGTGCTATAGTGAGAAAGAGTCAGTCTGTCACTTGTTTCATGACTGTGCTTACAGTAGATTGGTCATGACTGGGCTTGAGAACAGACTTAGGATTTCCCATGTCATTGGTAATGGGATAATGTGGATTGGAAGGCAACATTGGCAGCACTTTAAGAAGCAAGTTTTTTTGTTTGCTATCATTACAGCTTACTACATGGTGTGGCAGCAAAGAAACAAAGCCAGAATTGAAGGAATTTTACTAAGGCCTGAATGCTTAATTGTTCAAATTATAACAGTCTTGAGATGTAAGCTTAATAGTCAGTCAATTGGTGTAATGTGCACATTGGATAGAGCTTGGCTGAACTCAATTAACCTTGCGTAGTTATAGTTCTTACCTTAGTTATTTTATTTGTATCTTGTAATATTTCACCTTGAGCTTAATGAGAATACTTACATTTTATCAAAAAAAAAAAAGTATTGCATTTTGCACTTAGGAGTTAGGAGTGTTGATATTGTTTGTATCAAAAATGGAAAAATGGCAGAGGAAGCAAATGAAGCGGAAGGAAATTTTTAAATGTTGGGAGGGAAATGGAGTAATAAGGGAATTTTTTTATCAAAATTTATACTTCACTGGGAATATATTCACTATTCTCTTTTTTTTTTTGGTGCGAATATATTCACTATTCTAAACACTCAGCTTGCTTTTGTTACAACTATCATATCACTGTATCGTATCTTTCCCCCATTCAATGTACAAATGTAAAGAATCTCATGCAATATATTTATTAATTTGTCTCTAGTCAAAGTCTCAAATACTCCTAGCCAAGTGGTATCGTTTTACTAATACATAGATGGGTTTAGGAGATAATTATATTTTTCATGCGCCATACCCAATTTCTACTAATGCTTGTGGTTGTGTTCTTAATTAAATAATTATATTAAAATTAGCCAATTTATTTAGAGTATATTAATAATAATCGTACAAAAAACAGTTAAGTTTTCGTGTTTTACTTTAGTTAACTAATATGATTTGATTAGTCTGCCAAATTATTTTTTATTTTTTTATTTTTATTTTAATTTGTATAAAAAAAAGGTAAAATGACTACACCAGTTATTGTTTAAAGAGTTAAGACGAACATATTGGTTTTAAACATAAGACGGATCATATAATCACTACTACAAAAATGATAATAGACATCACTCGATAAACATCATATATTTTAAAAAACTGATGTCTAAATTAATCCCGTGTCCATATCATTTGATATGCATCGTTTTTTTAAGAAACCGATGTCTATTAATCTAGCCTTTAAATAACGTGGGGCGTTATAATACCCGACTTCCACTCAATTCTTCAAAAATAGGTTTAAATCCATCGCTCACCTTGCGCAGTAAAGACTCAAGACTCAGAGAGTCACCATAAACATAAGCAGGTGTGTGGTTTATGTTTTGCGGTACAGGTGTCTGGTTACTCAAGGGATAGTACACTGGCTCTTTCGTATAACTCGTCAGCAAATGTATCATTTTACCGAAATTGCCAATTTCTTGTGATGCCCGCTACTCTTGGCAGGCATGTTGGATTGATAAATTATTGGCTTATATTAGTGAAAGTCACTAGTTTGGTTCTTAAAGTATCTCTCTCTTACAGAAGAAGAAGATTATTTGGTTTTATAAAGGGCGTGATGTTGTTATATTCCATGATCGTATGCTCTTTTGTAGTTCAATATATCCATTGTAAAATGTATTTTGGTTAGGAATGGTTGTGTTGTATCGATAGTATTCAACTATTATTCATTTTCTTAAAATTCGACTCCCTTTTAAAGCATACATCTCAAGATATTCAATGATGCAACAATCATGAAATTAACCAAGTAGGGTGTAAGATATGGATTTATTTTGGTACTACCTTCCCTATTAGGCCCCAATTATTGGCAATTTGTAGTGATTTCTTTAGTAACCGATAATGGACCAAGATTATGTGAAATCAAAATGCCAATTTACTTCAAGATTTGATTTGTGCACTGTACGTCATTGGTAATTCTCTTTATTCACAAGAATACTAACTTTATTCTAGCTTGTACTCTATACTATTTTAAGTCTGTGCTTTTGATGTTGCTTCAGATGTCATGTAAAGTGAGAGATGAGCAGATCTCGGGTTTTCAAGAAGTTGACAGCGCCAAGTAATCTCGCATCTTGAACCTATTTTTTTTTAGCACCCAATCATGCATGTTATACTTATCTTTCTATTTTTGTTAATATACATGTCTTTTGGTAATTAACTTCGGAAAATCGATGGAGTGTATAAAGATATTTATTGATTATTGTATCATATTGTATTCTTAATCAGGTTTATGGGTAATGTTTTGGGCAACAATAGCATGTTATTCTTTTTTATAAAGTAGTAGTAGTAGCAAGCAGTAGTAGTAGTAGCAGTAGTAGTAGTAGTAAAGGAGGGAGTGAGAGAGAGGGCGATTTGAGAAGAGAGAGAGAAAAGGACTGCCGCCTGCCATCTACCACCGCCTCACGCCGGCCATCTAGACCTCATGTCGTCGGCCGGGTGGGCTTGCTGGTGTTAGTTCCTCTGTGGCGTTGGCTTTTAGCTTGTGGTTTTTAGGATTTTGGTTTGTGGAGGAAAGAGCGAGATCGAATGTTTCCGCCTCTGGTCGTCCTTAATCACCGCCGTGCGTTTATCACGGTGGGTCACCGGTCAAGGGCGTTTGGTGTCATTCGTGTGTTCGTTCTTATTCTTTTTAGGGTTTCGATTTATTTCATCTTGGGGTTTTCAGCGGCCTGACGCTAGCAGCCTTTGCCGGAGATCGCTCCTTGTGACACGTTCTACTGGACCTGCTGGTGTCACACATTTTTTAGCTTGGCGGTTGTGTTCGCTGGTACCACCATACCTTCCTCACTAATTATTGTATAGTTGTTTCCGACTGCGTTGTTTCGGTTTTCATTTTTTTGGCATTTTGTTCGTGGTCTGCATTTTGCTGACATCATCTTCCCTTACGCATGTCATATGTAGGCCTTTGTTGTTGTCTGGGGTGTGTAATCATATTTGTATGATCATATGTTCATGTGCGTGATAGCTTTTTGGTGTCTTTTTTTTAGGGCTCATTTGTCTCCTTTGTGGGTGTCAAGATGTGGACCAGGCCACCCGCGCGTCCGTTTTTTCGGTGAGGCGGCGGCACATATCCCCACGGAACTTTGGGAGCAAAGCACGTCATGGGTTGCTACCAATTTGAAAGGCTTAAGAACCGATGAAAGGTTGAACAAGCCTGCATTTGTGGAGTCGCCACCAATTTTTGTGGAAAATTGGAATCGTTCGAATATTTCATGTCATGTTAAGACACAAAGTAGTGACATGAACACCATGAACTTGTCTCTCTTAGCATTCTATGTCTAGGATGACTCTCGTAAGCCCGCGAACACGGATGTCCATAGAGATTCCAAGTAAGGGGTGAGGGTACGTGTTAGGAATCTCTTTAATCGAACACCTATCCCCGCCCGCCTCGATAGCGGCCTATACTAATGATTGGGAAGTTTGTTAATATTTCATGTATCGTTGGTTATATGCATGCAATGCAACAAACATTAGATTAACATGTGAAACTATTTATACTATGTCGGTCAATTTACAAATAAAGAGTAATAGTCGAGTCGGGTTTTAGATTAATTACATGTGAATACGAGGGATATAATATACAAAATATGGTTGAAATATAAAACGAGTATTTACGTCACAAGGATGTCAAAAAAGGGTTTCGAAAAGAATAAAAGAATAAATCAAATAAATCAAATAAATTAAAGTGATTACGGAATATAAGGTGATATTAGCATGTATTAGTCTATTATATGTAAGATAATATAATTTAAATCGAGCGATTAGAGATTAGGGGCAGAAGCCAGCCCAGAACAGGCGCAGCCTGTGATGCGCCCTCTGGAAGAGGCGCATACCTTGGTGCGTCTGTTCTTGGGTTGGATTCTATCTGTGAAAGTCATAATCGCAATCCGTTAGATTCATTGGGTTGATTTAATCGATTAATTGCTAAACGACACTCAAAGGATGTGATTTAATGAATTTCAAACATGCGGAATAATTATAAGACTCCCAAATACCAATTGCAAGTGATATAAGTTGGAATTAAAGACGAAAATCGACGAATTACTCGAATTAAACAAAATACAAGTCAAAATTAACAGAAATAAATTAAAGCTAAAGACTTAAGGTTAAAAGAACGAAAATAAATCTTAAAGAAACTGTACAATTGTCGAATTAAAGAAATTCGATATCGAAATTGAACTTCCCGAACCAGGAATTGATTTATTGATGAAAACTAGTTATTATCGAATTATTAATGATTGAGGTCAAACAAATTTAGGAAACTAAGGTTTAAGAGCTAGAATGAAAAGAATGAATGGAAGAAACTGGAAAAATAAGAAAAACACGAAAATTGGAAAAGCTCGAGGAAGAAGAAGCAGGAATCAGAGGACAAGCAGCCTCTGGAAGAGGCGCAGCCTATGATGCATTCCTTCCAGAAGGCGCATCCTCTGATGTGTTTCTTTTCCAGCCCGAAACGTTGCTGACTTTATAAAAGAATGGTTTTTAATGACTTTTTAGTAATAAAAATATGGTTATTTGGCATCTATGTGACGTAAATAACAAAAATACATTAAAATAAAATTACAAATTATGAGAATTGAGATTACCACCCTCAGACTTACATGTTAATGGTACAATATTTAACTAAAAACGTCTCTTAGTGGTAACTCGAATTAATATAAGTATGATAATGCCTTTGTTTAATAAAGAATTAAATTAATGTGGTTAAAATCGGTGTGTAGTGGTCAAATTGGTCGGTCATGCGAAAATGTGACGGGTGATCAAAAGGATTCGATCTAACGTGATCGAATAGATCAAGCACGTTGATGTCAAAAAGCAAGATCAAAAGTCTAGAATGCAAAGAGAGAAGAGAAGGGCGGACACTCGCGTGAAGAGTACGAGGTATGATGGCCTCTATTTATACTAATCACGAGATAGGGTTTTGGAAAGCTGGAAACTACTTGAAACAAGCCCAGGAAAAGGCGTGGCCAGTGCTGCGGCCCTTCTAAGAGGCGTAGCTACTGCTGCATCATCTCCCCAGAGGTTTCCTGCTAAGCACGCAAGATCTTGACTGTTTGTTTATGGAAATAGGAGGATAACGGCTTCCTTATTCCGCAAGTTGAGATATTTTAGCGAAATATTATATTAAAATATTCAGTGACAGAATTCTAGAACATACCGAGACGGGGGTTGAGACGATATCAGAAAATGAAGACGATTTTTGACCCGGACTCCAAACGGACTCTAATTACTGTCAAAACGATCGTTTCGGCGCGTAGATGACGACCAAGGGGTGGACACAATTGTTTGAACTACCACTTGACGACAGTTTTATTAAATGTCATAACATCATACCATTTGCTAAACATGCGGCCCAATCATCACTGGGTGTTTGGTGGGAGGTGCAAAACGAGGTGTCTACAATCACTCATATCAATCTCTAAGTAAGTTATTGGCTTAATCGATCATCGGATTTACCCATTTGCATACTCTTGAGCGTAGTAAGTCTCATTCCTCTTGTTATTATTCATGTAATCCTTTGTTTAACCCTAAATCAGTTTTAGATTAGGGATTTGTGGGCTTGATGGTAATCATTTTAGTAATTGTGAGTATTATTGTTATTATAGGTGGTGACTTTGTAGAAG
>JAOWBH010166025.1:0-10935 GCA_028566215.1 Silene coronaria
TATCATAGAAAAATATATTAATGATAAATTTATGAGTTATGCAATTTTAAAGTAATTTTATTTAATGAAAAATAAAAATTAATGGTAATTAGAGGTAGCCTGGATGAAGCCGGACACTAATACTAGTCTAATCCAATTCCAATAGCTATTCGTATAGGTAGTCGACAAATTACTTAAAATTGTCAACAAGTTTAACGAACTACCCAAATTGCCCTCGCACCCAAAACATTTTAATTAAACAATCGATAACGAATTTAATCACAAATCGAAACTAACAATTATTTTTAAAATGAAAACAACGAATGCTATGTGTAACAATGTTAAACAAATTGACTTTTCAAAAAATCTAAACAATGAATTACTGTGTGAAACAACGTTAAACTAATCAACATAAGACTTTTTTTTTGAAAAAAAGAGAGAGCAAAACGACGAATTACAAATCGACGTAAAACAAATTATATATTTTTATAAAAAGGTTCGGATGTGCAAAACCCACGTGTAGCCGTATGTTTGGACGTATATATGGTTCACCTCCAGACCTAGGTTTGGACGTGTATGGCCCTGGTAGTTAGACCCTGTAATAGTTGTTCGGAGCAGCAACTAATAGATTAAAGATACAAATACAATCATGGCAGTTGATTGCTTTAATTGGTTTGTTTATTTAAGTTAATTGGTCGTGATTCGTTTGATTATGTTATCGTAATGATGAAAATCGTTCTTCCTTTTTTTTTTCTTTTTTTTTTAAAATTAATTCTATGTTAGTAGTTGCATGTAGAAAGAGGTTAGAAAGAGTGTTGAGTGAAAATTTCTGAAAGGGCAAAATAGAAAGTTCATTAATCATTGTCAACTATTCTAAACAATGTGTCGACAATCTTTAGCCGCACCCAATCTAATTAGATTATGTTCTTTTAAACTAAATTTCAATTCAATACGCCTCTATTAAATACAGTATAATTCAACTCTTTCCAACTCAAAAATACATGCCCTAAGTCCAAAAAAAGGACGTCAGTCATTCAACTTGAGCTTATACTCCCAAATCCGATTAAATTGGGCTGACTCTATTCGGACCGGGAAGTCCAATTCGCAACATCTAATAAACCGTAACTGGGAAATCAACAAAACACACTGGAAACTCAATTACGTACAAAAATGGAGGAAAATGAGCAACTTGGATGACTAGAGAGGTACATTTTCATTTAAACTGCCATTGTTTTGCTTAAAGTTTCAAACTTTAAGATTTACCATGATGCATTGCAGCATTGATACCTTGTGCCCTTTTCCATTACTTTGTGTTTATGTGTTGTGATTTTACCGTAATTATTGAGTGAGACGGTCTCATAGTGTGAGACGGTATTATTCTATAAATAGACAATAAATGAATGGTTTATTTTTAAATAGAAATAGACCGTCTTACTTTAATAATTTGTGGTGATTTTAAAGGGGATTAGTGTGTTTGGAGAGGCATGCAAGCAATAGTTTTGTTGGGGTGAGGGTTAAAGTAGAAGAAATGAATGAATGAATGAATGAATGAATGATTGATAGTAGATTTGTGGGATGTTGGAAATGTTGGTTTATGAGTGATTAAGAATTGAGGATTGAATTGGATGGTATTTTGTGATTCTGATTCAACTCGATATGAAAGGTGTAGCCTTGTAGAAGTGTTTCAGCTGGATTGATATTGAACTAGGAAAGGTACTTCACCTCATCTATTGCAGCAAATATTTGTCAGCGAAACCCGTCAGCATCCAAATCTAAGACAATGTTCTTTGTGGCAGCATAAAGACGTCTGTTTGCTTTAATTCTGCCTCATGTAGTATCTCTATTGGATCAGATCATTATTCATCTTTAATTTGGGATCATAATCAAAACAATCAAAGTTTTTGAATTCAATCTGTCGGACAGTTTCCGTGAATATGGACATTGATGGAATAAGTGTTAAATTGAAGCTTAAACGGCTTATCTTAAGTGGTATCATTGTTGCAACTGTCAAGTAAAGGTCTCGACAAAAGGATTGCAGGTGTTGTCCCCCAATATCGCACAACATGCCTCAAGGTTGTGCACTCAACCACGAGTTGGAAATCAATGGTATGTTGAGAACAATAACAAGAATTGGGAGAATAGGGAGAACACCGAACCTTTTTGTTAGCTTAGGGCCTTGAAGTAATACTATATAATGTGTAACTAAAGCCTGAGATGAGAGTCTCTCAGTCTAAAAAACCCCTGTATGTGCAATTTGTACTCTAGTGAGTGTAGCAACACGTTTTTGCGTTTATCTCCAGTATTTTGTTTGTCTTGCGAAGGACTCCTTAATTAGTGCTCCTGAAACAAAGTTCTCATTAAAATCTCATAACTGACCCTTTTCTGAGTATCCTTTCTGCAAAATTTCCTTTACACAATGTTCATTTTACGAAATTTGCAGGAGAATTAACGAGCATTCCACGGGTGACACCGTGTTGTGTTGTCCTTTCTGTAAACTAGGTGTCACTCCCCCCTCTTTCTGTAAGCTATGGTGTTGATTAAAGTCCTCATGAAAATCCCGTAAGTGATCCTTTTTTGGGTATTCTTTGTAGTAAGTAGCAACGAATAGTCGGATTCACACATTATCCAAGTAGAGTACCTTTCGTTGCTACACATATTAGATCCTCCACTGGCACATTGAATTCAGATTGTCTATTAGGGAGAATATGGTTATTAAATTTCGCTGTAATATCTAGACACAATAGTCCATGCTAAATGTTTATGCAACTTCAGTTAGCGTGTAGACCATTCGCAAACATTGGTACTTTCTTGAGTTTTGTCCTTTACAGGTTACACTCTTTTGAGGATAGTTTCATGTATTACATATAAGTCGGTGTAAATTTTACTGATGGATGACTTGTGATTACGACTGCATATGATACAGATTTTACTTCCAGCCGGATGTATTTAGTGGATTTCATTTTTGAGGATGATTGTTTTTGTTGACCTGTTTTAGGTACTTACTAGGATACTGTTCTATCAATAATGGGATTTTGATCCTCAAAGAGGCCGGTGGTCTGCCCTGGCCTTGGACTGGGTAAGGCAAAACTTTTATGTACCAAAAAAAAAAAAACAATAATTGATTTTGAGTGTCAATTGTTTTTGTTTTAAGGGGGAGGGTATAATTTTTCCATAATTTTATAGAATGTTGTATAATCTTCAAAACACGGTCCCAAAAAAATCTGTCCACAAGGGCCTCTCAGTAATGGGCATCTGCTAAATGTGCTGTTGTGTAAATTTGTGCCAGTTTTCGAAGACTTGAAGTTAACAAAGTGGAGTTGCTTCTTCAGGTTGGCACTTTCTGTGTAGCAGTTGGAGCTTTGGTTGCAGGTGACACTAATAATCCACTTCCTTGTTCTCAGTATATGCTGTAAGCCTGTAATCCTGTTTCATAATGCCAATCACGATGTTGTTCCTTATTGGCCTGTAGGCATTTTAGGAATGAATCTGAGATCGTATCTTGGAGAACATTCGGTAAGTGTCAATCTATAGCATGGTCGAATTTGAAACTAACACGCTACTGATTGGCAAATGGGTCATTTTGTTCAGATATGGGTCTAGTTAGCTCTGGTTGAGTCATTGGCGTATGTTCATGATCTCATTCCTGCAGTCCTGCTTATCGACTTATCTTCATAATACTTCTTTAACCTGTCCAGGAACTGTCACTCAAATTAAAACTAGAAGATGTCAAATATGTGGCCATTCATCATGGAATTATTCTGAAGGTATGCTCAAACACAATTCGAGTTTGTTATCAGTACATCAATGATTTAATTTCTGGCATTAGTTTGACCTTCTGTTGCACGAACAGAGAGAAAGAACACAATCCTGGCGACCTATACAACAAATCCTGTCTCTATAATGCAGGTAATATAAGTTGCTGGCGAAACCTAAAGTTAATTTATTCAACCCTCCAGTAAAACAACTAATGTGGCAAATGCATACACTTACCTACTTAAATATTGATGTAAGCAGACACGATATTTTCTGTTACTTTGGACCATGGGGAAGAACACGCGAAACAAAGTATCGAAGCCACATGATGAGGAATGAATGGTATTTCCATTTCCTGCTAAACCTAAAGCCATTTTTTCTAAGGGTTATTCGACATCCTTTTCATTAATATATATCGTTTCTACTTTCAATGCTCATAGTTCTTTGTTTATGATACATGGTTCTTTGGTTTTGGATAGAATGGAAAAACACAAAATGTCTTACTATACTATTTAATCTTTCTTTCTTTACTTTTTTTTTTTAATTATGAAGTAGCAACCATGTGATGAATAATTCTTACCACAATTTTCATAATGGGTTATCTAGAAATAGCTTTTATGTAATTGTTAATGAGGTCGGCTGTATATATCTGGCCTCATTTAGCTAGCCATCAGCTGGAACCGATTGTAGCGATTTCAGGAATATAGTTGGAGGGTCATTTGAATGGTCATTGGATACTTTATTCATAAAATGGAACAGACATTTACTTTACACATGATTGAAATAAGGTTACAGTTGGAAAGTAGTTGATAATGGCATAGCTTCTAAATGTGAATGAACCATATGAAATTTGGAAATGTGCTACTATAAGGAAATAGTTTATGAGATAATGCTGACCCTACGAAATTACGAAGAGAGATTTAGGAAACAATTCGGTATTCTGTTTTATGCGTTCATCCATTGATTAAGCTGACTATGTTGTGCCATGGCCATGGCAAAGTTGAAAATGCCCTGAAATTCTTGATTGTTTATGTCAGGAAAAAGAACCAATGTCGATGAAGTAACATACGTAGTATGCGCAAGGCTGACGTATGTTTAGGACACACGAAAGTCTAGCAAGATTATCTAAGTAAACTTGCCAAAAAGGTTGCGCAGATTGAGCTAGGTTTAGTTTCTAAAACTTCTAGTCGCTAGGTTTATAAGTGAAGTTTTAGTAACTTACTAGTGGGATTTTTAGCCTTCACTAGACCAAGTAAATGGATTGCTCGGCTTTCAGTTTGGGTAATTTCAGATAAGTGATGCATTTTTTGCATTTCGTGTGAGTTTCATTCTGCTGACTGATTACAGCACACGACATTTAGATCGGGGTTCCATCAATTAGTGGTTGGACTGGGCTGCACAGGCTGTTTTTTCTGAGACTAATTCTAGTTGGAGTTGGTTAAGTAGTCATCGTTGGTCCATTTTTCAGTCGGATCTTACGTGAACTTTCTGGTTCGTTTTTTTGTCTTCTTTTTCTACTAGTGATGGTTGAATTAGGTCTCATATCTTCAGATGCTGGATAATTAATTAATGTACATGCATGGTAAGGGGCTCAGGGCTACCTTAGTGTGGTTGCGTTTTACATTCAGATTATCGGATAACAAATTGACAACTATGTGAAATGAAGCTGCTAAGTTAAATTCATGGCAGGGTCACTGAAAGTGATAGCTTTGAGCCCTGGATGATGACTCCTTGGTGCTCGTTTTCCTTGGATTCTCCTTAAGCGCGGTCACTCTTTAATTTTCCATTCAGGACCCGAAACGACCAAATAAAAACTCACTGAAATATACCTAAACTTGAAATAGGCCTATCTAATCTGACCTGACCCTACCCGATTCAAATGCATTACATTCTTGAACTAATCCAAGTCGAATAGTCGATCTAACCGACCCGTTTGCCTGTTGCAGATGTGTCAATGCAGGGTGAAGTCTACAGTTCCCTTGAACACAGGCTGTAGTCATCCTCTCATTTAATTTTTCTGAAGCATTACACATTCACTGCAGACTGCAATAATTATAGTGTGAAGTTGGTGGTACATGCTCAGGATTCAAATATCAAAATAAATGACATTTATATTCAGCCATGAAGAGGCATGGTCTTATCTGTTTGTTGATTATGTGTTTGTTTGTTGTTGCGAGTCTACAACTTTTACAACTATGACATGATACTACTACCGACAGATGTTTGACGTAATGTTATCTTCTGAATTGTTGTACCAGGACATGCGAGAAGGAATGAACTGAACCAAACTGAACTGAACAATACAGCCGGGCGACTGGCAAATGACACCGCTTGCTCAAGAAGGTATTTGTGTTCGACAAATCTAAACGTTTTTCAAGTTTCCGCTTCCATGCCACATAAAAATGTCTGTATGTACTCGGTATGAGAATTTACTTAGATAAACTATCAATGAAGAAAAATCAGTCCGAACTTCAAGAAAATCGTAATAATTTTTGTTTTCCACTTGGTCTATCCGTCTGAACTGTAAAACGGGTCAAATATCCTATAATCCTATATAGGTGGATAAGACATGGTTTGCCATGTTCTATGCAATCCGCTTTTTGTCTCATTCAACTATTTGACCCATTTTATTATTTAAGACTGATATATCCGTTTGTTTTCTTATAATCTTGTTGCACCATACTATTAAATCTTCGGTTCGTCGACAATGGAGAAGAAATAGACTAGTAACAACAACTGATAAATTAAACAACATAAATCACTCATCATAATGTAGGTCTCTAACAAATCACAAAAGTCTTAAAATTCCACACCACATAAAAATTTCAACTAACAAAGCAATTAAACACCTTCATCATGCATACTCATCTACTATGGAATGATAATCAAGGATTAAACAAACTTCTTGAGTTTGCCTTCATTAGCAAGCTTGAAGAGCCTAGCTTGATGAGCGGCCGCCTTTTCCGAGTTAAGCGAAGAAAGGAACCCATCCTTAACTTGTGGAGTTGAGAAGTAGAAGTTCTTGGTGGCCATTGAGTTAAGGTAAGATGCAGCTCCTTCCCTGTAAAGCGATCCATACCCGTCATTTCGAGGGTTGTTCAAGACTTGTTGAAGACTTGTGCTGCTTGTTCCTAGTCCTGGTAATGCTGCTACTCCCATTATTCCTCCTAATGTTGCCCACCATCCAAGTACTCCGAATATCAATGATGGATGGCTTCCCCAGTAACTGCACAACAACACACACGAAAAAAATTAGTTCTTGGGGCTCATGTACGTGTTTTTGACACTTCGACACTCGAGTATGGACCGGTGACAGAGAATCTGGGTACTTCATTGTAAGCCAAAAACATGTGTAAAATGTGTTGCTCATACTTGCTTAAAAATATCTGACAAGGGTGCGTGTCTAAGTATCGGACCTAGCCAATTTTATGAAATGTCTGTATCGGACATGGATACGTGGAGAAATCAGAAGAGTTGGAATAACATAACCTGTACACTCTTTCAATCAAGTAAAGCACTTTACATTGTTTTCTTTTGGTTATCAATTTTGTACGTAAAATGATGAAGGTTGGTAACACAACATTACTACACATTAAATACAAATGGACGATCCATTATATTTCTATGACACATTAATTACATTATCGACTGTTGCTCATAAATTTTGTACGTAAAAATAATGACACTTGACAAACAAGGTTGGTAACACAACATAACTACACATCAAAAGATTTTGAGAACTTTTTATGTCAATTATACTTTACCCTTTACAATAACTCATCCAAATAAAGTAAAGGGAGTAAAATATTATAGTCAACAAGTTATTGTTTTCTAGTGGTCAAATAATTTTTACTACCTTCAAGATTAAATGCTTACTTGTCGATTTCCCGTCAGCGTAAATTATAGAATAAGATCATCCTATTGTGCAAAGACAACATTTTAATTGATTAAAATCACTCATATAAGTCGTTTACTGTGTAACGGTCTTGCACAATAATTACTGAATGTCTAGACTTTAACGAAGGACACCGTATCAAATTTGTGCAATTGTAACCTTGAATTTATCAACACAGATGATTTTACGAATGACTCATGATGAAAATTACATTCAAAAACCAATAAAAAAGTAAATATGATAAAAAAAAAAAGAGTAGTAAAAAAAAACTTACGTGCATGGGAAAGGAGGAGTGTTAGGATCAAAAGGAGTAGGAGGAGAAATAGGGAAAGTAGGAGGTGTAGGAACAATAGGAGTAATGAAAGGAGGAGAAGGCACCAAAGGTGTACTTGGAGGATAATAGCTTCCGCCACCACCGCTAGTCGGTGGTGGTGATGATGACGGTGTTGTCGGTGTAGGACATGAACATCCACCACCGCTACCACCATCAATAGGAGGAGATGGTACTAATGGAGGATTGTAAGTTCCACTACCACCACTACTTGGAGGTGTTGGTGTTGGGCTTGGGTAGTAGCCACCGCTTCCGCCGCTACTTGGTGGTTTGTGGTGGGACCCGTGGTGGTGTGATCCTGCAATATTTAATCATATTAATTAAAATGTTTAATTTTTTTTTTTTGAAATAAAATGTTGTTAATATAAAAGCATGCATGTTTTTTAAGTATTCAAGCTAAAATGCATGTAAATAACATTTAGTACAGTATTTACTAATATAATTATAATTGTATTATCACTTCTATTAAATACAACTAACATTTTAGTATGCACTAATATTTACGTGGGGTTAAGACACAATTTTATAAACATTTTAGTACAGTATTTACTAATATTATTATAATTGTATTTTATTTTATTTTAAAAAAATGTTGTTAATATAAAAGCTAAATATGCATGTAATTAACATTTAGTACAGTATTTATTAATATTATTATAATTGTATTATCACTTCTATTAAATACAACTAACATTTAATATTTAATAATATTATCTTCTTTTTTTTACCTTTGTACAAGGGGTTAAGACACAATTTTATAAACATTAAAGGGAAAATATTTAAAATAAAACTACAATATGTACCGACTCGTCGTTCTTTTTAAGTTTATCGTAAAATCGATCGTAATTTGAAGGTATTTTAGTTATGGTTCAAACATATATATGTTATAAGAAAACAAGCATTAATCTAGAAATTAAAGCAACATAACATTTAAAGAAATAAACACATGCAAAATAAGCTAGACCCACCAGGTGATATCGACTCTCAGTACTACCTTCTCATGTATACTTAATGACGACGCCCTATCATTATCGGAACTAAAAAAAATGATAAGAGATGATTAAGGAAACGCACCTGAAGAAGGAGTTGTAACATGTGGGTCAGTAGGAGAAGAGTAGTAGTTCTTTTCATTACCAAAATTATTATTATTATTATTATTATTATTATCAATAATAGTATTAGTAGCTGATAAAACAGGAAGAATTAGCAAATTATTTGATAACATAACCAAAAATACCCATAAAATAGCATTATTATTTTTAGCAAATATTTCTCTACTTTTTCCCATATTTTCTCTCTTTTTTTGGGTGATATTATACTTGTGTTTTTGTGTAAAATGTAAGTGAATAAAATGAGGTTTTTGAGAGGATTTTTAAAGAGCTAGGGTTTGTAAAAATACAGCTGTATTTTTTCTAAAGAAATAAATACATGCAGGTAGAGAAAGTAGTTGATGTGGTGTAGGTTGGTTGCATTTACATTTGTGTAATTATTAAATGACCTTATTTATTTACTCTTTCTATTGTATATGTAAGAAATTATTGTTTTTTTTTAAAAATTTAATTTAAAAGTGTTGTCTGATCTTGAGTTTTAATCATTCGGTTTTGTTTAGATTCGAGTAAAGCAGGATTATGTACGATGGTTTAACTTTCGTTTAGATGCTAATCACCTATTTTAAGGCTAATTAAGTACACAACGGTTGATAGCTCATGATATTAAGACTTCACAAATTCTCATTTGTGATAGACATATCGGTCACTTGCTTGTGACAGGTCAAATATTGCCCACATCGATAGATAAAGACAAATTATTTGTGATTCTGATCCGTACGATTGTCTTATCTACACAAGTAGAGATATATACTTGACCCGTTACAAGCTTGTGACGGATATACACATCACAATGGAGACTTATTGTTAAGACTTTGTCGCATGCATTGTCGTTTTCTAAGGACTTGTGCTCGAGATCTTAGATTGGATTTGTGCTCGAGGTCTTAGATTAAGTCAATGAGTGTCTCATGTCGAGCAAAGTAGCTAGGTTTTGTTTAGATTCGAGTAAAGTAGGATCATGTACAATGATTTTAACTTTCATTGAGTCATCAACCACCTTTTAAGCCTAACTAAGCTCGTGATTTGAGTTTCATGTTCATATATAACAAAGTGAAGTATCCGAGTAAAATACAAAAACTTAACTCTTATATGAGCAGTCGACCATAAGACCGATCAATCCATTTACTCAATAAATAAATGAATAATACATACTGATATATATGGTTGATCTTATTCGTAAAACCGTCTCGATTCACTAGTAATACGTAATTAAGTAAATACTCCGTATATAAGTAATAATTTTCATTTACCAAGATGTAAATATATTGTACTATAAGAGAGTATGTACAACTCATTTATTTATTTAATTAATGTTGGTGGAAGTTTAGTCAACCGTAGACATAACGCGAGATTAATAATTTGTCCTTGCCATGCAGCGTCTTTAATACTACGAGTTATACGTTACTACAGTAGTATAACACTAACCATTACAACTTGAGAGTTGAAGACCATTTTAAGTTTAAACAACTACGTCTGTGTCACGATATTTTAAACATTATGGTAAAGCCGTCTCTTTTCTTACATAATTATCGTGAAAGTAGTTAATATTTTTTATTTTGTGTTTTGTGTGTGCTTATTTTGGTAAATTGAAGTCGGTTTTTACTATGAATATTGTAGAGAAAATTGTTAATTATAGCATTTTAAAAACCACTTTTTGAAAATTACAGCTTTAAAATTTTTTTTTTTGAAAATTACAGCCATAATATTACTTCTGATCATAAATTACAATCAAAACATTAACCCCGGCGAAAAATTGATACCAATTTGAATTTTTGTGACTTGAGTGCTTTTTTTAAGACTAAATTATCCTTACCTTCAACCTTGTAACCCCTTATCTTCATCCCAAAATCAGATTTCACAACTCATATTCT
>JAOWBH010166036.1:0-10934 GCA_028566215.1 Silene coronaria
AACTGGGTAACCATCTCAGGAATGTCAACTTTAGGCACCAAGGTAATGGTAGTGTTATTTATCTGTTTTAGCATTTTGCCAGTAGCAAAGAAATCCTGCACTGCATCAATGATACTTTTACTTATGATGTCCCAAGAATCTTTGTAGAATTGGCTAGTATAGCCATCCGGACTTGGAGCCTTGGTACAAGGAATGGAAAAAATAGCTTTTCTGATCTCCTCTCCAGTAACATTCTTGAGCAGGATATTTTCCATCTCTTCAGTGACCACCTTACCTTGTTGCACAGTTGGGAAATGCACTCTTGTGACCTCAGTACTAGTCCCCAGGATATTAGAAAAATAGGATGCAAAAGCAAAATTGATATCATTAGGCTTGGTACACAAGTTCCCATTTATATCCTTGATTTGAAACAACTTATTCCTACTCATTCTCCTTTTAATGCTAGAATGGAAGAAAGTTGTATTGTCATCTCCATTCCTTAGCCAATCAGCTTTGGCTTTCTGCTGCAGAAACAGGTACTTGGCTTTGTTCGACATACAGAGATAATTTGCAATGATTTTCTCGGTAGCAATCAAAATGGGGTCCATAGGCTTCTCCATTAATTTGAGTTGAACCGAATTTAGGGCCTTCGCAGTCACATGTGCATTAGTCTCCACATCACTGAACGTTTGTCTATTAAGGGCTCTAAGCTCATGTTTCAATCTCTTGAGATGCACAACCACTTTGAACATCTTAGTCCCCTCCACTATAGAGTCCCATTGATTTCTTACAATGGTAATAAAATCCTTATCCAAGGACCACATGTTAAAATATTTAAATGAACTTTTCCTTCTTATTACTTCACCATCAAGCTGGACCACACAAAGGTTATGATCAAATAGCCCCTCAGGAAGAAAGTGAGCTATAGCTTCAGGATAAAGGTCCAGCTATTCTGCATTTATAAGCAATCCGTCCAATCTACTGTACACTCTAGTATCAACTCCTTGTTTATTGTTCCAAGTGAAGAAAGAGCCAAGAGCCTTCATATCTTGTACCCGACAACTTGTGGTGCACCTTTGAAAGGATTCAATCTCATTATTTGTAACCTCAGCACCAATTCTCTCATTAGAATAAAGGACATTATTAAAATCCCCACCTATTGCCCAAGCTTCATGAATAGAGACTGAATAAGAACTCAGACTCTTTCATAACTCAACCCATTTGTTAGGCTTATTGTACCCATAAACCATAGTATACCAGAATTTCTTGTTCCTCATTTTATCAACTACAGTTGTATGTACAATTTGGCTAGTAATATCTCTTATATCCACCTCAAAAACATTAGGGTTCCATATCATCCAAATACGATCACCTTTAGAACTAATATGGTTTGTGCATATAGACCAATTAGCACAAATGTTATTTCTTATATTACTCCATCTCATGCTCTTAACTTTGGTTTCAACCAACCCAAATAGCCCAATTTTATTGTTATGTAAAAACCATTTTATTTCTTTCTGTTTATTAAGGCTATTGAGTCCTCTAACATTCCAGAATCCCAAATTATCCATGATCAATTTGCACTAGCCCCACTGGGCCTCTACCCTTATCAATTATGTTATCCATATTCAACTTATCTTTGACACCACTCTTAACAGCAGAGACGGACCTCTGAAGAGCTGTATTTAATGAATCCATAAAAGACGGTTTCCCTGGTACCCTAACTGGACCTCCCCCAAAGGACTGTGAGTTCATTCAGGAGACAATCCTAGCAGGGGTAGGAACTGCACTTTGAATCCCAAGAATAGGTTCCTTAGGTGTAACAATTCCAGATGCCACTGGTTTATCCACAGCTGGCTTAGGTTTCCAAAATTGTTTAGGCTTTGGCTGCATAACTTAAACCTTCCCTGTCCTTCTACAGTCAGCAGTAGCATGCCCCAAAACATTGCAACTCTTGCAGTGAATAGGTAGCCAGTCATAGGTCACACTTACATGTTGCAGCTTTCCTTTCTCATCTTTGAATTCCACAAAATCTGGGAAACTTTGGTTTATTTTCACCTTCACCATTATTTTAGCAAAATTCGACAAAGTTTTGTTAAGAGTATGTTCATCACAACGAACATACTCTCCAATAAGGCTCACAATTTTCTTCAATGCCTCTTGGCCCCAAAATTTCAACTCAAGTCCTTTCAATTTGATCCAAATAGGGAGCTCCTCTATCTTATGTTTAACCAATTCCACCTCCGGTGTCCATTGATGAATGAACACTGGCTTATTATCAAACATCAGGTTTTCTGAATCTAGAACGAGTGGAACTGTCTCATGGGATTTGAATCGAACTATGAATATACCATTAGGCATAATCGAGACTTTATCAACATCAAATCGAGACCATACTCGCTTTATAAAACCAGAGATCACCATCCATGGCGGATTTGCCCCTAGGATGTAACCGTATATAGACGATTTCCAGTAATAAATTTCACTAGCCACATCTTCAGGGGTAAGCTGAATTACCTATTTTGATTTGGGAGTAAGAGGAGGTCTAGCTCTGTTGTGCGTGACTTCAGTCCAAGTGCCAATCTCTTGCTGTTGCATCTCATCAATTCCAGTATCTTCATCTTCCATAATATCTTCTAGCTCCAGATTGTAAGGTGTTAATTTTGCTGGTTGAGGATTAGATGAAAACGCACCAGAATTTATCTCTGAAAGTTCCTCAACAATCTCTTTTTGTTTACTATTTGATTTATTATTATTATTATTATTATTATTATTATTATTATTATTATTATTATTATTATTAGATTTTTGTTTACTAGAAGAAGATTTAGTATTAGTATTATTATTCCTAGATCTAGCCATTGCAGGAATCTAACAATAACAATGGAAATCTAAAGCTTTCTCTCTCTGACTTTGTCTCTCATCACCTACCTCATTTACGTCCAATATTAACTTATTAACCTTTAAAAAACAAATTAATTGTATTTAGGGTAAGGTTTTGTCTTAAATAGAAGATATGACATCGTAAAGTGAACGTTTGTAAAGGCTTAAACTATTAGCACATACGAGTACTATATCTTGTGTCCGTAATTGCACATATATGGCGGAATGACTGACCTAATCTAGGTCAATACCAAAATCGTGATGTTTGATAATGTGGCTACCCCTAAATGAGATGAGTGAGTATAGAGTGCTAAAACCAAAAGTGAAAACATAACATACTTTAACATAATTTTTAAAGATGCCTTCATAGTAAAGGTGAGCAATTGAGTATATTTAGAGAAGAGAGGAAATAAGATGCAGAAGAAGTGGTGGCTTACAAAAGTATCTAGAAATCCTGGTCAATGAGATAGTCGCCAAGCCTTTCAACAACTGTATTGCACTGATTAGGAGTCATAGAACCATAATATATGCCAAAAAGCATACTCTGTCCGGTCTTTTCACAGTTACGCCACCGGGTCCCTGAAAAAAATGTGAACAATCTATACATAAGTGCCAGCATATAAAAGAAGTTACTCTTATGTATTCACTACTACAGTGCCAACTCAAAACATCCACAACAAGTTGGACATCTGAGCCATGAGCAAATTTATCAAATACTCAAAATGATATAAGAAAAACGATTTAGAAAAAGTCATACAAGGAGTTAAGTACATGACTCAAAACCCTATGGTTACACCATCTAAATTTGAGGCAGTTACCTTCTTTCCATAGATAACAACGTCTTGTTCACCTTGAATAACCATGTGCTTCGTGACGCCAAGATGCATGCTAGTGGGAGCAACGGAGCCAGGATCATCAAAATCCTTCAATATGACAAACATTTCCTCTGGCTTTAGCTGCAGTTTCACAAAGTAATCAGGCATAAGTTTGACGATGAACCACAAGGCATCTTCACGGACGAAGAGATCACACAATTTTTTCTATAAATATTCACGTATACATTCAGTTTTATAGAAGCGTAAAGAAGATAAAATAAAAACTACTCTAAGCATGACATTGAGGTTCTTTGTACAAATGCTTCATAAGTTATTTCGGAAATACATAGACATGGTCGACGAGAAGTGACAAATCTTCACCATTTCTGAGTAGAGGTTTATTTATGTCTTATCGATCAAATGTTTGCACGAATTTTAAAGCTGATTGTAATACCCGTTCTTTTTGACATAAGAACCGACCCGGCTAAAGTAGACATTAGGGTAAACCATAGGTAAATAGATAGACACGAGTGAGGAGCCTTTAGTTTGGACTCAAGTGGGGAACTCGACCGAGTGGGGATACACTCGACTGAGTGACCTGAAACTCGACCGAGTGAGTCTCACTCGACCGAGTGGAGTACTCGATCTAGTCTGGTTTAGCAGAGCCGAATTTCGAGGTATAAAAATAGGTTTTCCAACATTTAGGTATAAAATTTCGAGGTATTTGAAACTCGTTAATTGATGATATGATACGGAATCATACATGTAAGTGACGAATAATGTGCAAATTACCGATCGTTTGGCTTGGTTATGCTTGTATGGCGAAAAGGTATGGACTTTCTTTACTCAATCTTGGGAATTAAATGTGTAAGTGGTTATTGTGTCTCATTGTTTGAATTAGTGTGTTGTCTTTTGATTTTGATGAGTATTATAGATAGTTGTTGTTGGTTTGATGATAATTATGACATTGGACTTGAGTTTGAGAACCGGTACGGGTAACCGGGTTCTCAGGGCGCCGTCAAACGCCGAGGGCCGGCGGAGTCTCCTCTTGTGGGCCCCGCCATAAGAGGGATGCGCACACCTATGGTCCGGGGAGTGTTAGTGGTCGATAATGTTCGCCGTATGAGTTGACAACCATTAGTTTTGTTGCCGTGTGATTTGCAGCACACTTGTCTTCTGCCGTATGCTTGGTAACACATATGTATGTTTTCGAGTGTCTTGGTTGTAGTGTGGTTTGTCTTGCCTGAAAATTGGGAAATATGGTTGTTATTGGTATTGTGTATATGGGTGTTATTGAGGTATTAGTTGATGTATTGATAATCCCTACTCAACCATGTGGTTGACCGTGTGCTTTCTTGTGTGTCTGTCTCTTATAACTATCTGCCGTGATCCATTGATAACTTATGGTCAATGGTGAGCAGTGATATAACAAGTGATAGGTATGGATGCTTGAAAGCTCGGGGACTTTGTACGGGTTCAGGATACGATTGAAGTCACGAGTAGCTAGCATGTTCATAGTACCTTATTATATTACAATTGAGTTTATGTAATAAGTATTAGGTTATACCTTGTATTTTATCTTGTATCGGTCGATTTGATGCAGACTAACTCGGGAAACCAACATGGTAACATGTCCGTTCGCTCGAGAGGCCCAAAAAGGGTACCCGGATAAATGAGGAGTTACAAAGTGGTATAAAAGCGAAAGATTATGGTACCGACTGACCTAAGGAGTTTAGTAAAATGACCGCAGTAGGAGGCAACTAGGAATGCATAGATCTTGACATGAGTACGCACCCTCACTTCAAAATCTAGGTCCTTTTGTCTCAAATCGGATAACCACGCATGGGTAGTTAGTTGGGTGACGGAATGAATGATTGCTTGATTTTTTGAGTTTCTTGAGTTGTACGCAATGACGTGTGAACTTCATTAAAAGTTGATATGAAAATTTTATAAGGTAATATTGGTTTAACATTTGACGAATTGTGGGCGTACCATGAAATGCCCGGATTTACAAGAATTTCTCGACATAGTTGGACATTGTGGTGTGTAAGTGTGGGATGTGATCGAACGATAGGAATTTGTATGTATGCGATGTGGGTAGGATCTTTAAAGTAGTAAGGTATTAGTAGTGGATAGCCTAGGTTGTCGTGTCCGACGCGGAGTCATAACGAGCTCGAACCTAACCATGGACGTGCCGTAGAAGGGTCGAGTACTTACTTTGATTGCAGGAATGGGTGGCATCGAATCTTGACCCAACTAGACGATGAGTAGGCCTGTAGATAAGGCCACTCGACCGAGTGATATTAGGGACTCGACCGAGTCAGGCCGACTCGACTGAGTAGGCCGCCCACTCGACCGAGGCAGATGGACCCGGGAGAAGCCTAGAAGGCCACTCGACCTAGCGATTCCACGACTCGACCAAGTGACTGAGTCGGGTGAACAGTGCCCATAAATCGGTCCTTTTACCCGAAAACCTCATCTAATTTCCTCATTTTCTTCACCTCTATCTCCTTCTTCCTCACTCTAAAAAACCTCCCAACAACTCTTACAAACTCCATTAAAACATCAAACACCTTCTTAAAAATCCACATTTCTAGTAGATCTAAGTGTTCTTTAAATTAGTGGTTTCTCATGGTTATGGGTACTAGTTCTTTAAGAACCATATTTCCTCTATTTATGAATTTCTAAGGTTTAAGGTAAGAAATCGATTTTTATGCTATAAATCACTCTTATTTTTCTCTAATTACTCCTTTCTTAGTATATATAACTCCACAATACTTTAATTTTCTAGCTAGTTACCCCATAATCTCTCAAAAATTTATCTTAAATTTCTGGATCTACAGTTGTCCAAAATGTGATGTTGTGTTGCTTATTCCATTGTCAGAATCATTTTCTTTAGGATGCCGAGACAAGGAGCTAGAACAGAACTGTAGGTGATCAAGTCGCGACCGGGTCATCCTGACCCATCGTTCCCGCGGTACCCGGAAGCCCCCATGTTGTCTTTCGGGATTTGAGCCAAAGGAAAAGATTTGTGGAATTGGCGGACCAACCCATGAAACCTACTAGGTGTGTGACCACTACCTTGTTGAAAAACCTTGTTAGTTGTTGCTAGAAACGTACGAGATATATTCTGTAGGCTTGGGTTTGGGGGATTGTATAATTTGAAGGAGTTGTCTTATAGGGGCTTAACCTTAGAATTCTTGAGTTCATACTTTTGGGACCTGATGAAGGGGAAGTGCATCTATTTCCGGGTGAGAAATACAGAGTATACCTTGACTTAGAACTAGAGATAGTAGAGAGCGCGAATGAGGATTAAGAGGACGAGGGAGTGGAATACCCTGTTGAGGTGCCTTTGTACTTTAAGGCCACTATGTATCTACCTTTGTACACCGGGCGGATGAATCGGAATATAAGTGCTATGGCGACCAACAATGTGCAACACGTCCCCTTGAGGATGTTCTTGAGGGCCGTTAGCCATTTGTTATCCGGGAGGAAGGACTAAAGTAAGATGAATTCCCATGAGGGTTTGTTGTTGACATCCTACCTTAACCCCTTTAAAGAGGAGAGGTTTCAGTTTATCCCACCGGGTTTTACTTGTTATAGCTTAGACAAGGTGGCTACGTCCCCGACGGCCTGCCTAGATTACGAAGCCTTTATAACCCGATTGGCAAAATGTGCGGCTGACTTTGAGCCTAAAGAGGGAGAGAGCGGAGGGGGACTTGTTCGAAGGTTTTCCCACATTGGGAGTCACTTATGTGAGGGATATGCTCAAATGGGTGAATGAGTGGGAAGGAGAGAAGTTCATTTGGAAGGTCAAGGGGACCATGTGGATAGTCCTACTCGACGAGGAGAACCTCCCGCCCACGGGGATGCTTGATATGCACAAATTTTACCGTGTCGGTATCAACAACCCACTCCAAACCTACTTCATTCCCAATAACATACTCTTCCATATCGTTGAGTCACGTCCTCCAAGAGCTAGGGCTCTCACCGAGCCAACCCCAATTGCCGCCATGCCTCCTTTTCAACCCGCGTACTCCCAATTCGACCCTTTCTGTAACACCCCCATTAATCGAGATGCCACAAATAAGGCATTTCCCTTTTAATAAGAGTTTCACATGCTCGATTTTCCGAGTTTAAGGTGCGAACAAATCAATCCAAACAATTTAATATAGATAGTTCAAAGGTGAAATTCATACATGGTCCAAATATCAAATACAAGTTCCAACTACCAATACTAAAGTCATAGGGGTGTAATACATAACCAAGCTACAAAAGAAAGTGGCGACACGACAATGGATCGCTCCCAATCTCCAAATACCTTATGAGAATGCACATGAATACCTGTCAAGCCACTGCTACCCATATGAGCAGAAATAATCATATGGATCGACACAGTTTTCCAAGGTTAGCTTTGCCAATTGAATGTATAATTAAACATGACATGTGAAATGATATGAAATGCAAGAAAGTGCAAACAAATAAAGAGCCTTACCGTACCATCACATCTCCTCCAACCAAACCGGCGACGATATCACAACACCAAACAGGTACCGAGACGCACCCAAGTACGGGTCCGAGGGCTAACCGGACCCTTACCCGACGTTGCGACGCATCGCAATTCTCTCCGTACTTAAGTCATAAATGTGCACATCTCTACTAGGGTGAGAGACCCTAATAGACGACCCAAGCGTAAGACGGTTTCCCGAACCGTCTTACGTCTCCTCAACAATCAATATCACTCACCAACCTCCTCCAAACTCTATACCACAACCACAATAATAACCACCCCAAGGTATGCCAAACATACCTTGGTACCAACATGAACATATGATGCATTTACACTTAAAAATATGAAATCGAACTCATAATCAATAATCTCATCAGTAATCATATTATATACCACCAAAAGCCATAATAATCAAAATTTCCCTTTTACTCATCTACACATATTCATATTCTCATTTCTTCATTACGAACATGGTACATCAACAATAACATGAATGCATACATCCTAGCATGTTACAATGCATATAATATGAACAAATACAAATAAAAGCCAAACAATCAACAAAGTTAAGTAGGGAGAATCCCTACCTCAAGCAAATCTACAATTTAACAAGCTCGACTAGAAGGCTTCCTCTACAGAGTCTCCTCCTACAATAATTAGGAGATAACCATCACAAATACATTCTAATAATACTTAATTAATCATAATAAACCTTAATTACCCAACCCTAATATTATTAACTTTAATAGAAATCCCACAAACCCCCAAGTAACCATAGATCTATAATAATGGAGAAAGATTAAGAAGGAATAAATAACCATGAAAGCTTACCAAGCACAAGAAACGAAAGTGGTGGAAGGATGAACATCAAGGATGAAAATGAGTGAATGAGAAGTGAGATGATAAGGTAGTTGAGATTTGGTTTTTATAATTTTTAAGGTATGTGGGTGATGTGAGGTGAAGGAAGGGATAAGATGTACGCAACAATTCAGATTTTGGTTTGCATAAGTCCCTTTCCTGGGCTCCACTAGCATTCTCACATTGGAATCTGAGCAGCGAGTACTCGGTCGAGTGCCCAGAAACTCGGTCGAGTGCCATTCCCCACTCGGTCGAGTGACACCCCTCACTCGGCCGAGTGACAAAAGTTTAGAATCAATTCACAATGGGTACTCGGTCAACCACTCGGCCGAGTACCTTGTGTTACTCGCCCGAGTGTGAAGTCTTAGAATTTCTATGTGTTACACTTACCACCCCCGAATGCAACAATCCAACCTTATCCGGGGGATTAACCATGGCCTGAATGCGAGGAATATGCATGAATACATGCATAGCTTGAACATTGGTGCCACATTTTATCAAGCTAGTTGGTGGAGAGGACCCAGGGATGACTCTGATCTCTTTCACAACTACGGAGTGGATCCTTTGGCGTCAGGGACGACCATTGACCATGGGTTCGGGTGTTTGGGTGCTACAATGGGGAAACAACCTGGGGGCGATGGTTGGTACCCCGGAGGTGGATTACAAGATGGGGTATTTGAACAAGGGGCACCTAAAGGGCATTCAGGAGCTGGGATCTCTAGAGCAGCGGGCGGAAGAGCAAGTTATGACATGGATGTTGATGATGATGAGGATGATGACAAGACCCAGTTAATGCGGGCATGTATTATATGTTTCTTAGACTATTCGATTCTCTCTTCTCGAACTATTCATATTGTTTCAAACTTGATTTGTACTGTTTAGTATTGTAGGTGTTGGATTGTGACCCTCGGGTCACTAGACATTGTTTTATCGTTGCATAGGAGACAAATTATGGCTATAACCTTCGTACTATGGTTTATTTGCTTCATGAATCGGGGACACATTATCTTGTGGTGCTGTAATAGAGTGACAAGAAGAAGCTGTCATGCGTCATGTAGCCGACCCATTCGGGGTGACTCGGTCGAGTAGGCCTGGACACACGACCGAGTAGGTCAAACTTGACTGAGTATCACAATTACTCGATCGAGTGACCGGCTATGACACCTTCTGCCAGGGTACCACTCTACCGAGTGGGCGACCCACTCGACGGAGTGAGTGCCACTCGGCCAAGCCACTCAAATACTCGACCGTGTGCTTAGATTGAGGGGCACCCCTCCCCGATAAGGACACCTTGACCATCCCGTCTTGCCCGTCTTCGGGTTGGGGATAAATATTGACCAGGAACCGAGCTTAAGAGTACAATTTGTAAGGTTTCACAAGCTATGGCATAATTGAGAGTCGTTATTTAATAAGTGAAATGCACGACACAGATTAGTGCCATGTAGCATGCCAATTATTTGATTAAGACCGATTACAAAGAGCGTTAAAAACGGTGTCACCTAGTAAATTTATGTATGATAAAAGAGTTTAATAGTGGATGCTTATATAATTGGTAAATTTTTTAAGAATGGTATTGTAATACCCAGTATTATTAAGACGGTTTAAGGACTCTTTTGGGATTAGTAAGTGGACCATTAGGCTTAATAAGAACCATAACCATCGTTTGAGGAAGTACGTACTAGACCGAGTAGAGTGCACTCGGCCGAGTACGAGCGTACTCGACTGAGTAAGGTGCGCTCGGTCGAGTGGTGGGATACTCTGTGAGGAATAACCGTTTATTTCTCATTTACATTTACCGGATTATAACGAAACGTTATTAATGATTTATCGTCATAAACGAAATATATAAATATTATATAAAGGATAAGAAATCAACCTCCGGTCCAAAT
>JAOWBH010166047.1:0-10934 GCA_028566215.1 Silene coronaria
GTACACTTGTACTCGGCCGAGTGGCACTGTATCAAACGGATTTCTATTTCAGATTTCCACATTATCCTTTCACTTCTTATGTTCTTCCCTTTCTCTCTAAATATCCTTCCTTCTCTCTAAAATCCTCCTAAACATATTTCTATGGATTCTAAGCTTGGATTGAAGGCTATTCCACCTTATTTATCCTTCATTCATCATTCTATGTTATATCTACACCTTATCTCAACCCTAGCTTTTGGGGATTTTTATATAATTCGTTAATTAGTGATTGTAATTAGTTTAGTGAGTAATTTATGAGTATTAATAAGGGATTTTGGTTAGTGTAATAGTATAAGATGGATTATGATAGTTATTATGTAATTATTGGAATGAGATGGTTTTATGAGACGGAATCAGGTTGGATGCGATTAGCTTGTTGGAGTATGCTTAGAGGTATAGGTCAATCCTTCTCTATTTCAATAATTATGATTCATATGTTGATGTTTATGCCTATTAAATCTCACATGATTAGCTTATTGCATTAGAGCATGTTTATAGATATATATGTTGTTCAAGAAAGTAAATTAGATGTTAGGGGTGCATTATAACATGATATTGGGATTGGGTGCTTGATTTCATGTTGTTGACAAGACCGGTTCATGATATGATATTGGATATTTAATGTTTGGCATCTTGTGGTTAAGTTGGTATGGTAAAATGAAACTCATATATGTGATGGCTTATATGTTGGCATGATGAATTTTATATTGTGTCATTTTCTGATGTTGGAGACTTAAGGAGGCAGTGTGGTGGTGTTACATGGTTTTTGGGGCGATGTAAAACGGTTGGGAGACCGTCTTACGCTTGAGTCGCCTATTGGGGCTTCATACCCCAATAGAGATGTGCATATTAATGGCTTGAGTATGGAGAGACTTACGGTGCGTCGTAACGTCGATCAAGGGTCCGGTTAGCGTCTGGACCCGTACTTGTGTGCGTCCCGGTAGGTATTAGAGGTGAACGGTGTTGCGGTATCGTCACCGAATTGTGGGTGTCGTGGGTGCGTCCCTGACATCGGTATTAGAGATGTTCGTTTGGAGGTATGATCCTTGTGATACATCTCTAGTCGCATATCATACTTATGTTGCATATCTTAATCACAGTATTGTCATTCACGTGTATTGTATTATTGAGATTGACATTTGTGTGTTGTGTTGTCGCCTATTTCCGGGGTGGCCTGTTATGATCCAGATGATGGTTCCGATCATATGGGGAGCAGATTATTTGACAGGTTGTGTTTGACGTTCTCGGGATTTGGAGCCGTACTACGAGTTGAAGGTGTCTTCATAGTTATGGTAGATAAATAGAATATAACAAGTTGTATTTCATTTCATTAATATGTTGTAATCAATAAACATGTAATATTTATAAAGTGTTCTTTTATTGGAGTTTTGAAACACCACATCGGGCAACCAAGATGATGACACCTTCAATTACCTTTGCTGGGTAATCGGGGGTGTTTCAGGGTATCCCTCCACTTGATCCAGAGCCACTGGTTGAAGATAAAGTGGAGGAAAAGGTGTCCATGGATGAACCTAACTCAAACCTGCAAGTGAGATAGAGGAGGAACCCGAATGTTTGTTCCAGTTCACTGAAGAAGTGTTTAAGATTGAGATGGACTATTGGCGCAACTCAGTTTACTACTTCATTCTTGGAGCCAATCTCCTTGTGAAATTGTGAAAGGTTTTATCCGACATTTATGGCTTAATCATCGGGCAGATAAATTGTCTTTTCTTTCGAATGGTGTTTTTTTAGTTCGATTTAAAACCATGGTAGCACGTGAGGTTATGTTAAAAGAGGGGCACTTCTTATTTGACAACAAGCCTTTAGTTTTGAAACCATGCTCTCCTGAAATTGAATTAGTTAAACACAAGGTGAAATTTATTCATGTGTGGGTTAAGTTGCATAGGTTACCACTGAAATTTTGGGAGAACGGTATTCCTAGTTATTTTTGGATTAATTGGTGATTTTATTAAATATGACTCTCCAATTGATGAAAAAACAAGGATTGGGATCTGAAAAGTCAAATAAAATGATGATTTTGGAATGGAAGGATTGGAGTACTCTTTTTGTTTAATGTATTTTACTTATATTTTTCAAAACCTATCCTTGAAAGATCAGTCTACTTTATAATTTTTGATTTGTAGACCTAACAAATGAGTTGGAGGGGTTGGCTGGGTCGAGTCAGGTTGGCTAAATTATATATCGAGACAATTACGGGTCAAGTCGGATATTAATTAGGTTACATGGCTCACGAATCGTGTTAGAGGTAGAAGACGAATACAAAAAGTTTATGACACATAATTTTTCCATTCTCCAAAACATGCTTAATTTTTTCATTTTTATAAATAAAAAAAATATTTAATATTAGTATTTTTTTTGTATATTCAGTACTTTACGTATATCGAAGTATTTATAAATATTAAGTTATTTTATTATTAGACGATATAAAAGTTATTTCAAACAAAGATACTTGTGTATCATTTTACACAAGTGTTAATATAAAATTGGTTCTTATTTTACTTAATTACCCATGTAAGGATGGTTGCCAATTATTTTGACGAGGCTACTTAGGGAAATAAAACTTGGTTTTATATTAAGTATATTGTGAAACCGCGACACTTTCAATTTCTTCTTTTTGGTAAAATGTGAATACTTCTCATTAATAATCATATAGGACCATTACACCAGACAAAGATCTAGATTCTACTCCTTCACTCAACTACCTACAAGCAACTGCCTCACCAAAATTACATCAATCCTATTACACTTTGCATAATCAAACTTTGATAATATACCTTTGATACTTTCATGAATACATTTGAGCAAAACTTTAGGATGCTGCATAGAAATATATCAAGCTCGCCACTGCTGCCATAATTATTTTCTTTCGATGAAGAGATCTACATCTCCATTTTAGTAGCCAAGAAATCACATCTCCTTGCCACCGAACTCCTAGCCATCTTTGCACCATAATCACGCATCTCTGACTGTAAGGACAGTCAAAGAAGAGATGTTGATATGTTCCCTACAAACACCCACTGTATCACCCTCACTTACCAAAGAACTTTTAGTAAGATCTTCCCTAGTAAACATGGGTGCTACCATCTCAGTTGCCCGAATTAGTACATATTAAAAGGATCATAAAGAAAGATTTATTAAAGTATAACAATGTTAAAAGTTACAACTAATCAAATCCCAAAATACAACTCGTCTCAACAAGAAGAAATAACAACTTAATCAAGACTCAGCGGAAGCTAGACAAATGAATCGTCAAGTGCCCCCATCCATGCCCGCAACTTAAGCGTAATCATGCACACCTGCTAAACTCACTGCTCACCATTTGCCGACAATATCAAATGGATCCCAACAGACACAAACAAAGAAAAACAATACAAACAAACCACACAAGGTCAGTATACTATATAAACAATCATAAGTAATAAGTCGTCACATAAAGTTAACAACATAAAACCAATCCAATATCGATAACCTCCAAATTCCAAATAACCGGTGTCCGAACTACAGCTGAGACACGACTACTCACCGCAACGTGTAGCCCTTCTGGATTAACAATCACAACAAGTAATCCACCCCTGCCAGCGGGAGACCGCAGCCTAGCCACCAAAATTCCCGCTCATCGCAACGAACGAACCCAGATCATTAATGTGCACATCCCCCTTGTGACGGGAGCCATAAGGGGCGATACATGGGGGGTGTAGTCCATCTCCCGGCAATGACTTCACAAACAATCTAAATAACTAAACATAATATCATATAATAACCATCATCATCATAATCACAAATATACATTACATCTCATAACAAACATATAGTACACTGAGTAGGGAAACCCTACTTTTAGCAATACTCCAATCACAAGCAATCGATTATGATCCTTCACAAACCCATCACCTACATAACATAATTATGTATAATTACTACATGTTCAATAAATTTACCATGCACATAACCTAGACTTACCATGACTTAATAGTAATCTCAACTTAAAGATCAAACCTGTGTTTTCGTGACTTTTCAACACAGGACAGACTCAATATAAAATGCATAACTAATTCCAGACAAATTTAATCGATGCAAGGCCTTTTGGATTGGAATCCCAAGGCTTTTAGCTACAAATCATATCGAGAAAACCTTCCCAAATTCCAAACTTATCAAGAGTTTCCAGGCCGATTTTTAAAAGTTGTCAGAAACCGTCGTATAAAAAGTAACGATTCATAAAACCAGTAAAACATCATTTTTTGGAAGTTCCGAATCCTATTTCCATGTAGACTCTTCAAAGATGATGTATGTAAAAGACCATAGAGCTGAATCGACATCTAAATTAGGGTTTCGAACCATTTTCCATAACCCAAACAGATTCGCGGACTTTTCGGCGACATGTTCATAAATAAATCACCTAGGACAAACCAGAAGGAATTTGGCTACGAAATTTGATATGCATAAACTAGACATGAAATAAACGGGACTCTCTCTTCAAACTTTTTGAAGAAAAATAATTTAAAAGAGCATAAGCAACTGAATGAAATTGACTTACAAAAAGGGAAATCGAATTAGGTTGAAATAGGTGAGAAATCCTCAATCAGATGAAAGACTCGTCAATCTCCTTCTCTCCCTTTCTCTAGATTTAGAAATGAGTTTAGAGATGCTAAATGAAATTAGGAAAGACTTGAGTGTTATTAACAAAACCCTTGGTCAAAACGAAATAGAAACCGTCAAACCCGTTAAACCGGTTTACTTGGTCAAGTGCACTCGGCCAAGTGACACACTCGATCGATTACCAACCAAATATTCGACCAAGTACTCCAACAAAATACGAAGTATTACAGTCTTCCCTCCTTGAAAATAAACTTCGTCCTCAAAGTTTTCATCTGTCTCTACACACACAAACCATCTTTCTTTATTCTCAACACCAACTCAACCAAACTTCATAAAACTGACAAATGCCATCAACACTAGCACCAATGCACCGCTAACACCGTCTTACTATCATACCACTCACTAAGAATCCCAATATCAATATCATTCACCAAGCAAGAACAACTACCAAAATGAAATGTTACATTCTATCACCCTTAAATTAAACTCCGTCCCAAAAATTCTCGCACACTCCAAATTACCACCAACCCAAATCGTCAATACCATCACAACTGTACACACTTACCTCTTTATTCAACAACTCTAATCTTTTCCACATAACAAATACCACAGTCATCACCGAATAATTAATACCACGAGCACCACTAATGCTTTCAACGACATTAATACTCAAGTCTATCCTTGATTCTACATCTAAGATCCATCGTGCTTGATGCTTAATAATACCTCAATAGCACAACTAAACAAACGAAATATACCACAAAATGTAGGGTCATTACCGCAATGTAGTATGCTACCCCTCTTAAAACCAATATTACATCCTTGTAACCCAACTAGTACTAGATCCTTAACTTTTTTTTTCTTCCTCTCAACCCTGTCTCACTGATAACCCGGTTATCGCCTTAACATTAACATCTCTAACTACTCTCGTATCCAATGCTCTCTCTAAAAATTTAAATACCTCCAATCATTCCTCATACTATCTCAAGTTTACCATCAAAACCCTCAACATAATCCACTAAATTAACTCCTCAACACTACCACATAACAACGACCTCCGCGCACCTATTCCGACTACATAACTCATGACCCAAAATTCTTACGCACCAATGAGATCCTTAAAATTTTTTTTTATCATTACAAAACTCGTTTATACATTACCTTAGCTTGGTGCTTATCCCAAACACTCCATCCATCATCTGCCAACAAAATATTATGAACAACTTCCAGCTTCTAAGGTCAATACAACACACTTTACACTAATTATTTGCCACAACTATGTCAATAAATGCTTCATCTAAAACGAGTTCGAAAGCACTCCCACAACTATGGCTCATTAACATCATATTTAAGGAAATGAAAATAAACCACCACGGCTGAAATTCTCATCCATAATCTATTCTACTCTCTCACCCACAAGTCAAAAATTACATGAAACAACTGTATTAAAAACACTACAACAATCTATAAGCTCATGATAGGATGAACATACACAAGCATTCCATCTCCTCCACTAAACCGATGGCAACATCACAACATCGCCACCCACAACCGCACCGCACCGTATCGCAGCACTGAGTAGCTTGCCTAGATCGCGACCCAGAACACAACAATCACATTAGTACTTCTTGGACCATGTACAGCCTCATAAACACTGTCCCAGCACAACATCCTTGACAAGGCATAATAACATCATAACTCAAATAAACAATTGACAGCCATCTGTTACACCTTCGTAACATCGTCGTACTAGATAACATTGATATTACACAGAATAGTTAGATGATAACCTTATGAATAATAGCTCATATCACATAAGTAATCAATTACTATATCTCTAATAATAAGATAAAACTTGTATACATCACATATCACCTTTTCCGATTCGTGACCTTACTGCCCATACCCAAACAACATGCCTCAATTTCATCATCCCATGTTTCCTCGTAACTACGAATACCAATTCCAACTTCTCAATAACAAATCCCTTTAGAATGGTTAGCTTCCATTTAACGACATTACACCGTGTCACAACCGCCTTTCATAGCAATACACTCACAAAAGTATCTTTAAATATAAAAATCTCCTTTTATATCTTCCTTTGCAAAAACACCACCAACAGTCATTAGTTAGCTCTTATGATTCCCACCTAACTTACCTCAAATGCTTCATACTAAGTAGTTACTCTACCAAATTCTTACTCCATAGAGAGAGGAAATTCTCTAAATTTCAGGAATTAAGGAAATCAATGGCAAAAGCTAAGATATATAATCATAATAATCCTTCAAAATACACAACACAAATAAGAATAATAACGATGCATCTAGATCCTCGTTTAATAATGGGAATCGAGCTAGGGTATAGAATTTTGGTAAGGAATCATTGCAACCTTTGGATCTGGATGATGATTTATACACGATTAGGGAAGAAGTGGATGAAATTCTAGACTAAGATGATGCGAATGGGGAGTTGAAAACTATTGGTGGGAGGATGACTAACACTACACTTAAGCTGACACTTGACGATGTCAAGGAGGAGATTACTTTCTGGACACCGTCCATTTATGGGTATGTGATTGGTGCTAATCCACTTTGGAATATCTTATCTGGGTATTTGAGGAGGGTTTGGAAGGGTGCTAATCTAGACATACTTTCTTTTATGCCTAATGGAATATTCATTGCTCGATTTAAGACAATTGCGGACTAAAAGAGAGTGTTACAAGAGGGTCATTTGATGTTTGATAATAAACCTGTTATCATTCGTGAATGGACGCCTGACTCTGATTTGGTATAGCAAGAACTCAAAGCTCTTCCTATCTAGGTTAAAAATTTTGACAGATATTTGAAATTTTGAGGTAAGGAATGTATGAAAAATATTGGGGGCTTAATAGGGAAGGTTCTTAATTTTGATGAGGCAACTGAAAAGAGAAACTTCCTAGGTTATGCTCGCTTGTTAATTGAAGTGAAGGTGAATTAAAAATTTCCTGAAAATGTTCAATTCATTGATGAGACAGGAAAAGAGAGAAGGGTGATGGTTTGATATGATTGATTACCAATTACATGTATGATGTGTAAGGGTATTGGCCATAAGTCTAAATATTGTAGAAAGAAAATCGAGGATGTTAATTAAAACCACCCATGTGTAGAGGAGGAAGGATGTTCCTGCTTTATATGAGTCACCTCAGGTTATGGGTCCTAAAGAGGTGAGAGTGCCTCCTTCACCTACCAAGGTGGTCAACAAGATGAGCAAGCAGGAGCATTATAATCCACTTGTGGTCTCTCCTGGGGAGGCTACTTATTTGGAAGCCCTGAACAAGTCCGTTCAAACCACTACACATGCAAATGTGTAGCAATCTGATCGGGTGAAAGAAACTGATAAGGTGAATATGCAACAAGGAAGTGTGTTAGGAGTTCAACAGGATCATGGGTAGCCTTGGATACTGGAATGTTCGAGGTATAAATAAAGTGAAAAAACAATTAGAGGTTAGAAGTTTTCTGAATATGAATAATATTAGCCTTTTTGGTATTTTAGAAACTAGGATTAAGAATAAACATTGGTTAAATGTAAGGAATAATTTGTGGAGAAATTGGGCAATTCGCACTAATAATTCTTATCATAATGGAGGGAGAATTTGGGTCATTTGGAATCCGAGTATTTACCAGTTGGAGATTAGAGACATAACTGCTCAGTCAGTCCTTGTGAAAGTTCATGATAGAGGTAATCAAAACCAGTTTTGGGTTACATTTGCCTATGGATTTACTAGGTTGGCTGATAGGGTATCTCTATGGAATTCCTTGAGAAATTATAGTTGTGTGACTGAGGGTCCTTGGATCATTAGAGGGGCTTTTAATAATGTCCTCTATTTTTATGAGAGGTTAGGATCTGAGATTACTCTAGCTGAAATTGAACCTTTTCAACAGTGTGTCCATGATTGTCGAGTGTTTGACATAAATGCTATTGGCATGTTTTTCACAAATATTAACCTAATTATTAAACACGAGTTTCCTATTTATATTACAAAATAACCGACTTAAGGAAGTTTCTGGAAAATCTGCTAAAAATAGGATCCTCGATCAAGGCAGGCGTTCCTCGATCGAGTACACCCCTCCTCGATCGAGTACTGCCTCGATCGAGTATCCTCTGCTCTTCAGCTTTTCTTCGTGTTTTCTCCAATCCTCTTCCTTTATTCTTATAGATTTCCATGACATGCTTCGTGTGTTACTTCATTCTAACTTTGCGGTGCTTCAATTAATCTTTTGCTCCATAAATGCACCATTTTCTGCATTTAAACATCAAACATCGGGAGTAACAGTATTCTAACATAAATGACCCACAACTAACATATTTAGCATGAAAACCGTATCAAAATGAATTAGAGGGAGCATAAAAGTGTATGCAAATATGACTCATCAAACTCCCCCAAACCAACTCTTTGCTTGTACCTAAGCAAAGCACAAAATAAAATACAAAAGGCAATCATATAAATGGTGAATGAATAATTCAGACCTAATGTTTATGCACATAAAAATCCCAAGCTATCCATATCTATAACAAAGTAATGTCAAAGGTGTACCAATAAAACAAATTCAATGGCACGGGTAATAGAAAAGGCAGCTCAAGTCTCAAGATGTTACATGATACCATTTTAGACAAAACCATATACCTTTCGATCTTGCAAGACAAATTAAGTCGGATTCTCGCGGATTTCACTCATGCACTCATAAGTTTATGTAAGGGAGAGTTATTTGTGAGATAGAAAGAAATAAGAACACTCACTCAACTTATGAAACATGCATGCAATCTAATGTGATAGAAATTTCTCCAACTAATATGCATTCTAAATAACGATGAAAAAACATGTATCAAGGACAAAAGAGGAGGCAAATGGGTGAGGGTATATGATACCCGTTTAGTCATCGCACCGTATCAAAAAAATAACCCAATTTTAGTAATATAAACAGGTATAAAAAATGGCACCGTTGCCGTGGATGTCGTTAAGTTATGCTTAGTTAGTTAGAGTCTTAGGATTAATCTTAGTTAGATAGTTTGTTGTTTGATTGAGTAGTGATTAGTTTCTTGTAGAGTGATTATGTTATTGCTTATCCCTAGTGCCCAAAAGCACTAGGAGTTTAATGATTTGCTTGAGTGTATCCCTAGGACAAACGAGAACGCATTGCTTTACGATTTTGACCCAGAAAGGCTCCTACGAGCTCTACGGAATATAACCATAGCAAGAGTTCAAAATTCCTCTCAAGCTACTCCAAACCAAGCTAGCACTTCATCTCCAACTCACCTTAAAACCACAACTCAATAACAATAAACCAACATCATTGATCCATTTTTCGAAAATCCTATTCATACAACACAAACACCAACAACTACACCACCCAATACGCCAAATACAACACCACCTATGGCATCATTAAGATCTCACAATATACCAAACCTGGATGATTCTTCATCCTCCATTAATTTCGGGAATCTTGCACCGAACAACTTCGAGATTCACCCAGCCTAACTTGGGGTAATAGAGAGAGATTTTTTTCATGGGAATGCTAATGAAGATGCCCATGCTCATTTGAGAAAGTTCAATAACAAGGTTGGGCTTATGAAGAGGAATAGAGTGCCGGAAAACACATTACGACTTATGCTCTTCCCATTCACTTTGGCGAACAAGGCCGACAGATGGTAAACAACCATGCACCCAACACCTTTACTACATGGGAGAGTTTTAAAAAAGATTTTATAGAAAAGTATTACCCCTCCTTTAAGACTGGTTTGCTTCAGAGTGAGATTACCACATTCCAACAAGAATACGGAGAGACTTTAGGGGAAGCATGAGACCGATTCCAAGACCTACTAGCTTGTTGCCCTCATCATGGAATACCGGCTTGGTACGTTACCCAAACGTTCTTCCAAACCCTATTGCCAAGGACTAGGGAGATGGTGAATGCCTCCGCGGGAGGAGGATTTGATCATCTTGGCGACGAAGAAGAGGCGACATTGATCAAGAAGATGGTGGACTCGGAAGCGAATTATGAGACAAGGGGAAAACTTTTGAGAAGGAGAGCAAGAAACTCGAAGGGTATTTCAAATTCAAATGCAGAAAACAATGCGAAAATCGACATGTTGACTAGGAAGTTGGAAGAAATGAATCGAAGACAAGTAAACCAAGCTTCTAACTCTCATGTACCTCTAATAGAAGAAGTGATTCAACCAACCACTTGCGAGGCTTGTGGTGGAAGGGGTCACTCATATGAGGTGTGTGCCAACTATGT
>JAOWBH010166058.1:0-10934 GCA_028566215.1 Silene coronaria
GTTATAACCTATTTTATATTATATTCGTGTATGTTAAATAATTAACATTAATTTTAAATTATATGATGATTTATACTAATTAATACCATAAGTGGACATGTTTATTTTAAGGAAAATCACCATATTTTGATGTTTTCTAAATTTATATTCAACCAAAACTATATAATATTTACATTAAAGTCCCTTGTTCGGGTCCATCACACGGTGCTATTGATTTACAACCATATAGTATAACTAATTTGTATAGATTTCTTTAATTACATTAAAGTCCCTTAGTTTCTGGATTTATATAATAGTATTGATGTTATTTGAATTGGAATTTTGTAACACTACCTCGGGCAACCGAAGTGGCGCTCTCGATTATCTTAGCCGAATAATCGGTGGTGTTACATCCATACCGTCATACCCACTAATTCTCGCCCTAATTGTACACAGCTCTACACTACTCAACATAGGTTCGCAAATGAAAACCAAAGCTGGGGCCTCCCTCTGTATAAGATCACGGAGTCCGCCTACTGCATTTGGTTTGCCCAGACCCTTGCAGATAAGGCTCATGATTTCCACGAGGCCCAGCGGGGTTGAGCTCCTTCAACCTCTGCTTCAGGTGAAATCACACCCATAACAATCTTAGCCTTCTTAACAACATCAACACCCTCCAATATTTCCTCAACTCAACTCCTCTTCCCAACTGCATGGCTGTGTGCAACAGCTCCCTCTGGCTCTCCTGTAAAATCCACCTCTAACATTTGCCACTTACTCTCAATCTGACCTTCCAACACTGCATTCTTCTCCACCACGATATCCTTCACCACTATCTGAATCACCTCTTCAACCAGCCCCTACCTAATCTTACCTCTGTCCAAGTCCCCATAATTGTCCCCCCTCATATAACCCGATTACGTCGCTAGTACAAGTGACATTATAAACTCCTATATCCCCTTCCCCACCCAGGTTGATGTCGTACACTCACCTCCTCTTCTAGCTTTTTGAGTATCATCGTCTTTTACAGTCCAACTACTCATCCTAGTACCTCTAGGTTTAATGCCAATAACTTGGAACTCTGCAATTATAAGATTCACTGCCTCATTTTCCCTTGCGTTAAACTCTACCTCAAATTCCTTTCCTAAAGATTTTTAACATTTGGTTTTAAGGACCGTGGACGTCTTCGCAACCTTCCAAGGTGACGCTCTAAGGAACTCCCCAGATTGAAGATCTTCATCTTCGTAAGGAACTTCATCACAATCTTCGACCCATGTCCTAGAATTCTGCAGCCATAGCAAAAAGTGGGAATTCTCTCATATTTGAAATCAAAGTTAACAAACTTCCCGGGAGGCATACGAATAATAACTTCTGTTTTCAAAGCCTTCCTCACATCATTAATAACCCTAATCATAACAGCACGCTCCATCTCCGGGGAAGGTTCTTCATCTACAGCAACAAAGCTTCCTAATTGCGATCTAATTCTACATAAATTTTCCAGATTTGAGCGCCCATGTAAAATTAGATCGCAGACTTGAGCCCATAATGGCACATGAAAAGATGGAGTATCGGTCATTTTCTCATCTTCGTTAGGGTCATTGAAACACTAAATAAACTTATCGAAGTGCCAAGGTTGGCCACAATTCGAGATTTATCATTCTCCGAAGAAAAAACGAAACACAAAGATCTTGTTTTTACTATTAATTAGATTTCCAAAAAATGTACTTTTTACGTTCCATAATATGACCATAGAATCGATGACCACCTTGGCATTTATCGCCTTTGAAGACCATATTCTTCCGACCAAGACCACCGATTTACGCTCCTATCCTCACCGCCTTCTCCCACATCCCACACAAAAGTTTCACATCCGCACCGACGACCTCCTTACCCTTATATGTAATACTTTCCGCATAATTGTTCATTCTAGGGAAAATGTGCAATATCAAGAAGAACACAATTACCATAGAACCGAGCATAAAAAAACCAAGCAAGATCAACAAAATCCAAAGGGAGACGAGAGCCTTCAAAAACAAGAATGCAGAGAAGACTAAATCTAGACCGAAACCCTAATAGAAACCCTGAAGGAGACTGTTGAGTGTAAATAACGTTCTAAACACCACAATTGCTTCTTTTTTTTGTGTTTAAACTAGTTTCTCTTTTTTTAATTGTCCTTCATGTCATCATTTGTTCTTAGTCTCACATGTATAAAGCGATTAAAATGTACAACATATGAGGTTCTCCCCATTAAAAACTTTCATTACCTTTTCTTCTTAGGTTATGTATTCACTTGTTAACTGCTCCATATTCATTGAATTTTTTCTCCATTGGTGGGACCAAAACCCTCCACCACATTTTTTTGGGTGGAATGTAAAATATATTATATAAGATAAAATGATTAAATCAAGATCATCATCACCAAACAATAATTACACCATAATCCAAAAACTAACAGCCCTAGTTAATCTGCAACTCTCCCAAGGTAATGTGTTTGAATCTTGATTTCCATGTCTTCCCCCTACATCTTTTCTGTAACTCATCCTTAATCTGTTGGACATTATGCCAAGGTATGTACAGTTTACCTTCTAGTCTACAAACATTGTGAGTATTCCACAAGTGATACCAAATAGCCACAATTGCTACCATAAACACCTGTTTTCGCATCAGAGATTACACCCTTGATCTTATGATCTAATGCACTATATCATTGATTGGAAATTTCACACCCAGCCATACTTTAGCCCCCACTAGGGATTTAATACTGTAATCACATGGAGTAAACAAATGAACATGATCCTCCTAATTAGCCAAGCATATCTCACATAGACCATTAGATGGAATCCAATTTTCAGCATTCTATCCTTTGTAAACAGTCTGCCTTACACTACTAGCCACCCCACAAGTGAATGTTTGGGAATATTAGTATTATTCCACATCAAAGGAAAATGGGAGCATTTAGTCTACACCCCTTGTGACCATTTATATCCTGCTGAAACCGTATACTCACCAACATTCCTTGTCCAAACCCCATTAGTGTAGCCTTGCTTCAGATCCTCTTTAGCTTGACAAATATTCCTCCATGTCCAACTTGTATTACATGCTAGTTTATATTCCATCCAATACATTCCTTTTATATATGTGACTGGCCCATAGAATTCATAAATGATCAGATTTGGCAGCAGGCCACCACACATACTTGCCTATCATGACAACATTCCATGGCTCGCAATTTACAATCCCTAGGCCTCCATATCTTTTCTCTTTATAGACTTTATCTCATACAACAGCAGGTGACCTTAAGTATGGCTCATCCAGACCACAAATAATTTCCGCAGATACAATCTATCTTGTCTATCATAGTAACTGGGATAATAAAAATTCTGGTCCAGAAGGTATGCAATTGAGTTAGTACACCTTTTAGTGAGTACAAGCCTTCATGTGCAACATTTCAATTAGAAGATGTTCTTATTCAGTGAATGACGTTAGTATTGTGGAACGCATAATGAGGATAATAGGTTAAAACGTGATGACAATTGTCATAGTTGGGAGTCAATGTTGGGTTAGAGGGTTAGTAGCGTTGATGTCATGGAACTTTATATGTAGTACTAAGGGTAAGTAAAACGTTACTGTGAGGTGCGTATAAGGTTAACCGTGCCGTAGATATGGTGCTATGGGTTGTAGAGATCTTCCTTTAGGATGTAGTTGAAACTTAGAGACCATGTTGAGTCGGGTGTGAACTTCGAGGATGAAGTTAGTTTTAAGGGGGAAGACTGTAACACATCGGATTACTAGAGTCTGTATTCGGGCGAGTAGCATGACACTAGATCGAGTGGTCCTGACAATCGATTGAGTTGGTTGACCGAGTGTCATTCGTGGCATGGTCCTGGCGGTTTTTCACTTGGCCGAGTGAAATGAGTCACTCGACCGAGTGGTTCTAGACGGGAATTAGGATGCTTGAATTATGAGTGGAGCCCTTTGAAAGTGACCTAACAAGAGGGGAAATCTTGTTTCTTATCTATAATCTCCTCATCCTCTCACATTTTTATCATTATACAAAACACACAAAAAATCCCTTATCTTATCCTTTCAAAAATCCACCACAAATCATCATCTTCTTCTTTGAGAATTTCGACCATTGTTGAGCCCATTATTATTCTTGAAAGCTTGGGATTGAAGATGGTCCACCTTTTTCTTGGTTATTTCACCTTGTAAGCTTAGATTTCTCCCTTTTATTTCAAACCCTAACTTTTGGGGGGTTTTGTGGGTTTTATTAATTAGTGATTTTAATTAGTTTATTGAGTAATTAAATGGTAATAATAAGGGATTTTAATTAGTATAATATTGTAGGATGTATTGTGATAGTTATTATGTGATTATTGTAGAATAAGACGATTTTATGAGATGGATTCTTACTGTCTTGGGCTAGCTTATGGAGTATGATAAAAAGTAGGTTAATCCTACTCGGTTTCAATAATTAATATGTAATTGTTGATGTTTATGCATAGCAAATCCCACATGAGCATAGTAGTTGCATTATAACATGCTAAGTTGACTATGGAATTATTAAAGAGGATTAATTGGGGCGTTGGGTGCAATATAACATGTGTATGAGATTAGGATTTTGATATCATGATAGATACATAATCGAATTATGAGGAAATGTTGGATATTTGATATTGGTAACATATTATGAAAGATGAGGCATTGTGACATTATATTGATAATAAATGACATGGGTTATATGTGATTGCATTGTTGTTGTATGTTGTGCATCTTTGTATGTTGATATTGGAGTTTGGAGGTTGTGTTTGTACGGTGGTTGTTGGGAAGACGTAAGACGGTTGAGAGCCCGTCTTATGCTTAAGTCGCCTATTGGGGTTTTCCACCCCAATAGGGATGTGCACATTAATGATTTGAGTATGGAGAGACTTACAGTGCATCGTAATGTCGGGCAGAGGCCCGTTTAGCGCCTGGGCCCGTACATAGATGCGTCCCGGTACTTGTTTCAGACAGGGGTCCGGGTTTTCGTGGCGGTGTTGAGATACCGTCACCGGTGTGGTTGGAGGAGGTATGAAGGTATGGTAAGCCCTTCTTTTGTTGCATTCTTACTTGCATTTCTTATCACTCACATATCATGTTTAATTATACACTCAATTGGCAAAGCTAACCGTGTTCTGAAAAACTGTGTCGATCCTTATGATGATTTCCGCTCATATGGGGAGCAGTAGCTTACAGGTATTCATATACATCGCATATGAGCTTGGAGAATTGGGAGCGGTCTATTGACGTGTCGCCACTTTCTTTTGTAGATGATATGTAATAGACTACTATAACATTAGCTTTGAGTAGTTGTAAATTGTACCTTGGCATTTGGATTTATGTATAAATCTCACTTTTAACTATTATATTAATTATAGATTGCTTGGGATTGAATTGTTCGCACCCTCAACTCTGGAAACCGAGCATGTGACCCTCTTATTAGTCAGAATTTCCTTATTTGTGGCCTCTCGATTAATCGGGGTGTTACATATTGGTTGCTTGTAATCGTTTGTTTATTGTATATATATTAAAAGTGATTACATTTAAGCAATGATGATTTGTTTGAATGAAGTTCAAAGATTAGCTCGTGATGAGGAGTTCATGATCAAGACAGAAGAAATAAATGAGCCTTATACTGAAGATCTTAAGAAGATTAGATTGTGTAGGTTCGTGTTCTTTAACGTTGATCGAAGAAGTAACTCTGATAATTAAGGTTGTACTTGTTTTAGCTATAACCTTGGTTATCAGACTTAAGGTTGTAGGTAATTTAGCCACAACCTTAGGCTGCAGATATCAAGTACGACTTATGTTATTTTGAAATTGGTTTTAAATAGTTTTTTACAAATCAATCTCTATAATCCTTTTGAGAAAAGCTCTTTTGTAGTAGATTGAGATTTAGGCCTAATGAAGATATAACTCCTTATTAGCTAAATTCTAACAACTTATGAGTTGTTCCTTGATATTTTATCTAGGGTTTTATATCCCATTCTAGTCTAGAACCCTAGATTGGTTTCTTGTAAACTAATATTCAGAGCTAGGGTTTCGAATCTAAGAGTGTGGGCGTATGAGGCGTTACCTCTTCCTTTGAAACCTTATGTGTGTGAATAGAGATTCGTGAGGAAGAGATTTATTTCTTGTGTGTTACTCTACGCCACCCGATTAGGGTTTCAATAAATGGAGGCTTAGTCTCCTTTCTATTGTAGATATAATACCTCTACATTCACTTCAACTTACTTTTCGAACTAAGAACATCATTGTAAACAAACTAAGATTATTTTGTTTTTGAATATTGTTTTAAAAAGTCGTGCTTTCATATTGCTAATACTTCTCAAACTGACGTTATAGATCATAGTGCACTATATTGTTTCTTATTCCTTCAATTGTGTGAATATTGAAGAACAATCAAGTGCTTTCTTATTTTAAGATACTCATTGAAACAACTATAGTTAGTTGTTGAGTAGATTAGTTATCTTGTAATCCGTAAAAAGGTACTAAAATAATTAATCGAGAATAGTCGACGTAGACTTCGACGTGTGAAGCTGAACCACTTCAAAGATCGTGTTTCCCTTGCATTGTTTTTATATTGTTTTTTCTTTTATATTTCGCTAAGTAGTCTTAATAATTGATTTTAATCAATAAATTCATACTGTTAATTACTTCGTTCACGCTATATACAGACTAAAGAAAAAGTAGGAATACTCAATTAATTCCCCCTTTCTTGAGTATTTTGGAGCAATGGACTCTATAATTGGTATCAAAGCCTCGTGCTTTTGAGTGATGAGATTGTTTTGTTCGCTAGACGTTTTATAATGGCTATTTTCAAAGACAAGCAGTCCAAATTAAACAAGAACAAAACCTTTAATAAGAAATCTAATGAGTCAAAGACGTCTTTTTCTAAGAGAGGATTCTTCAAGTGTGGAGAGACTGATCATATGATCAAGGACTATCCCACATGGAAGAAAATTACGGACAAGACCAAAAGAGAAAAGACTAAAAATGAATTCAAACAAGTTATGATGGCGTCATGTTGGGGAGACCTTGACACTGAAGATAATGAGGATTCTCAAGATGAGGAAGTTGCTAATAACCGTTTGAGCAACATTATCTTGATCTAATTTCGGACAATGATGATTAACGCAAGGAATCAAGGTCAGAATTTTGTCTATTGGGAGAATCAGATTCGGAAGATGAAGAGGTAAGCTTTATTCTTCTAAAGAAACAGGTTAAAAAATTATCTAAAAACTCTTTAATAAACTACTTTGAACAAACCCTTGATAAATGTCATGAATAATGTCTTGAGTTGAAAGATTTAAAATAACAAATTCATGATATTGCTGAACAGAATCAAGTTCTAAAAGCTAAAACGAAAAATCTGAACTCTAAATTTATGACTAATTCTGCCACAACTTCAGAATCTGCTAAACCTGAGAAAATCGCTCTTAAGTCTAAAGTTGCAGCTAATGAAGAAATAACCTCAGAGGTGAAATTAAATCACAAACATCTTCAAGCCACGGTTATAGCTAATGAAGCTATAACCCTAGAATTGAAGAAAGAAAATGAGCTTCTTAAAATCAAAGTTACCGCTAAGAATGCTGCATTTTAGATCAAAAAAAAGGAAGTTGATTCTCTAACTCAGCAACTGAAAGAGTCTAAAACTCTTTTGTTTAGTATAAAGAGACAACCTTCAGATGCTATCTTAATTCATAATAAAAGATTTATCAACTTTCGTGAAAATTATAAGGAGAAAAATTCTTCCAAGGATTTGGGAGTTGATCAATGTGTGATATAAAGAAATTCAATCTTTAAAAGAATTGCTCCTACATGCTAGAAAAGTCTATGATAAATGGCAAGGCAGCACAAAGGTTCTAAATTTCTTAACTGAGCAATCCGGCAATAATATGAAAATGGGTTCAGGTCATGAATGCTATGGACGCAGAGACCACTTTAAATGCAAATCCACCACTTCTGAACGAGATTTCAGAAAACGAAAATACGCTAATTTACCTGAATATTTGATTTGCAATTATTGTGGTCATACTGGTTATCTTCTAGAGAGTTGTGTTAAACACATGATTGACTTTAATGAATGCATCAAATTCGTTAAAGCATCTGATATATCTTATGATGATCTAGATACTGAACCCGAACATGAAGAAATAAGGAATAATGGTTTTAAGTGGTCTATGACATAGGTTTTATTTATACAAAAAACATTTGGCAAACCCGAAAGGGATCATTATCCCAAACAACCTGAAAAACCTATAACACCTCATAGTGCTAAAGTAACACCTATACAACCCATTATATTCATCAAAAGAAAGATTATTAAACATGTCTGGGTAAGGATAGACATGTTATTTAAAATGTCTAACAATAAAGGACTTAACCTAGCTTGGGTACCTTAAAACTGTCTTTAATTGTTTTGCAGGTGGTGATGAAAGAAAACAATTAATGGTACCTTGATTGTGGATGCTCAACGCACATGACATTGATAAAACATTGTTTCTTTGACTTGGCCCTCTTGATGGAGGTAAGGTCACTTTTGGTGACAACAAGAAAGGAAAGTTTGTTGGAGTCGGAAAGGTTGGCGTATCTTTTTCACATGCTATTAATGATGTATAACTAGTCAAGGGGCTCAAGCATAATCTACTAAGTATATCTCAATTATGCGACAAAGGAAATAAAGTTGTTTTTCATTCTGATATATGTCGTATAATAATTGAGGAAACTAGTAGCGTTATTCTTGAAGGTCAACGTAGAATATTTGTCAATATGGTTGATTTAACTGTAGTCTCTACTAACTCGTTTACTTGCATGAAGGTAACACTAGATGATCCTTGTTTGTGGCACAAAAGGTTTTGTCACATTAGCCCCCTTATATTGAACAAACTCAAAAGACTAAATCTTGTATAAGGATTACCCTCGATTTAATTTGATCAAGAAAAGCTATGAGACAGGTGTGTTCGTTGCAAACATGCAAGATCATTGTTTAAGCCGAAGAGAGTTATAAGCACCTAGGAACCACTGGAACTTGTACACATGGATCTTTGTGGTCCAATGAAGGTAAGAAGTAGAGGCGGATCCTGGTACGTATTTTAACTAGTTGATGACTACTTAAGGTATGTATGGCCTATCTTTCTCATCTTTAAAGATGAAACTTTTGATGAGTTTATTGTTCTAATGAAGTTTGCTCAAAATAAGTACAAATCTAAACTAGTTTCTATTCGTACCGATCATGGCACCGAATTTGATAATCAAGTGTTTATAGAATTTAGTAGGGCTAACGGTGTTGGGCATAACATCTAAGAACTATGAACCCCACAACAAGACAGTATATTTGAACGTATGAATAGAATGCTAGAGGATATGGCACGAACCATGCTTTTATGTACTGCCTACCTCGTAACTTTTGGGCTGAAGCTTTTAGCACTGTTTTCTATGTTCACAATCGGGCTATGATTAGACCTATCCTTAAGAAAACTCCTTATGAACTTCTCAAATGACGTAAACCAAATATCTCCTATCTTTGTTGCTTCGGGAGCAAATGTTTTGTCCATAATAATGGCAAAAATAAAAGGAGTAAAGAGAGAGTAAAAACCTGACGATCACTAAATAATTTCTGCTCCTTTTATTCTTTCCTCTCTACCATTGAGCCTACCAATATTGAAGAAACCTTTGCTGATCCAGATTGGATCGTTGCAATGCAAGATGAATTGCAACAATTTGTGGGGAACAAAGTTTAGAATTTTGTTCCTAGACCTAAAGACAGATCTGTAATTGGCAAAAGATGGGTATTCAGAAATAAGTTAGATGGTATAGGGGTAATTGTTCGAAACAAAGCCAGTTTTATTGTTCAAGGATACAATCAACAAAAAGAAATTGATTACAATGAAACATTCTCCCATGTGGCTCGCCTTGAGGCTATTAGGCTTTCAATAGCATTTGCTGCTCACAAAGGACTAAAGCTATTTTAGATGGATGTTAAGACCACTTTTCTTAATGGATATCTAAAAGAATAAGTCTTTGTAGAGCAAACCCCCGGATTTCATGACAACATGTTTCAAAACCATGTTTATAAGTTAGACAATGCTTTATATGGTTTGAAATAAGCTCCCCGGGCTTGGTATGACAGATTATCTAAATTTTTACTTGGAAGTGGTTTTAAAAGAGGATCGCTCGACAAAACACTATTCAAGAAATTCAAGTGCACTGATTTATTAGTTGTTCAAATATATGTTGATAATATAATCTTTGGTTCAACTAATAATAAACTGTGCGTAAATTTTTTAGAACTAATGACCTCAACGTTTGAAATAAGCATAATGGGAGTACTTAGTTCGTCCTAGGACTTCAAATACAATAAACTGAAGAGGGCATTAAAATTCATCAACAAAAATATATCAAGGAATTGCTCAAGAAGTTTGGCTTGGAAAATGGAAATCTTATAGAAACTCCCATGGGTACAAATAAGAAACTATAGATGAAAACGGAAGTTTGTTGATGAAATGACTTACCAAGTAATGAATGGCTCGCTTCTTTATTACCTATAAGTAGACCAGGCATTATTTTTAGTGTATGTGTTTGAGCACGATTGCAATCATGCCCTAAAGAATCACATATCAAAGCAGTTAATAGAACTTTCTGATATTTGTTTGGAACATCAAAGTTGTATATATGGTAACCTATCGATTGTAACTTTGATCTTATAGGATATTTAGATGCAGACTATGTAGGTTAATCATTTAAAAGAAAAAGTACTTCTGGCATTGCAATATTTGTTGGACCATGCATTATATCTTGGGCATCAAAAAATCAGAATTACGTTTCTCTGTCCACAGCTGAAAGTGAGTATATTGTCGCCGCTTTGATAAGTTCTCAGCTATTATGGCTCAAACAATAATTGTTTGATTATGATG
>JAOWBH010166069.1:0-10934 GCA_028566215.1 Silene coronaria
CCGAGTATACATCCACCCCATCCTTGTGGAATCGACCCCAATATACTACTTATTTTGGGTTTGTTGATAGCCGAAAGCGACGACCAAAATCGGCTAATCAGATACCGTCTCCTTCCTGCGATTTTCCCCACGTTGGGTTTCCAAGTCACCAAAATATCTTGTGGAAAATCTTTTTATTTACGTTCCAACTATTCGCACTACAATCCCACAAATGTATACAAAATCATACGATTAAACATATAAGACCGCTTTAACCCTAATTCACATAACTCGATAAAAAAAAAATACCAAAACAAGGGGAAACACCTTTTATATGGGGAAAGGAAAATGACGTCCGAATTTCAAACCCCAAAATCCCAATTATAAGGGGAAAATGAAGTTCACGCCAAATAAATGAAAGCCAAATCAGTCCACCAAGTGTTTCAAATGTGGTATTACTGGACACTAGGCAAAAGAGTGTCGAATACAAAGCATTTGGTTGATTTTTATACAACTTCCTAAAAGGGAATAAAGGAAAGGAAGTTGAAGCAAACTTGGTGAAAGAAACTTCTCCAGTTTCAAGCCTAGATGTGTCTGCTTATCTTATCGATGATATGGATAATGTATGCGGGCCATCCGCTTAAGTTTAGTAACAAAAGTAAGTTAATAAGAGGCCTGGTGACACCTAATATACAACAGAAGGCATAACATAACAAACAGATGTAACTAAAGTAGAGCTCCATAGTGACAGGCCTACGAACAACCATTGATGCCATAGTACACCTTCGCAGCACTTGTTTGCCAATGTGTCTGGACAACTCATGGGTAGAAAGTACATAAATTAGCCATTACACTATCGCACGGGTAAACCGGTTTACGGACACGATTTTTAAATTCAGGAAAAACCGATTTTGCTCAGTTCTAGTGCTGAGCCAATTCCGAGCTTAGTCTTTCTCGACTTCTGCTCATGAAGCAAAACTCGACTTTGGGCTGATCTTGAGCTTATCTGAGCTTGGAAAAAATGTGCTCGCCATAAAGCTTGCGAGATTTAAAGCGAACTCGAGCCAAACTCCCGCTCAAATCGAGCCTATATATAGTTGTTAAATTTTGATTTTTTTTCTTTTGATGTTTTCAATAACAAGGCTCGAAGATTACAAGGTGATGCAAAGATATAATCATGATAAAATATGAGCAATATCTTATTTACTCACACAAGTTCGAACATCTCGCGAGGTTTTCGAGCCGAGTCAGCGTTTGCTCGACTTGACTCGTTAAGCTCTTGGATCGAGTCCAAAGTTTGACCAAATTGACATCGAGTTGTTGGCGAACTGACGTCTCATTATCGCCCCTAAGCACGAAGACACATATTTGTATATTAGCCAAGTGATGCCATGATATGACCGAGGGCGCACACATTTAAAACAGTCGTAGACTCCTAGTCCTAGTTGTTCGCAAGTACAAGTGTGTATAATTGGGCACAAACTTGCACGTCAAATAGAAGATAGAAGATAGAAGATAGAAGATAGAAGATAGAAGTGTAGAAAACGGATTACTCCGTATTAAATTAATTAAAGAGTAGAAAAACAAAAAACAAAAAACAAAAAACAAAACGCAGAACACAGTTGGTGTGTTTCCTTTCTTACCTTTCCGGCGACACAAATCCCAGTTTTAGAGTTTAGTCTCTCCCTTGATTATATTATTATATATATTCCCTATTATCTGCCCACCGTCTGATCAATCATAATCATCATCCTGTTGATCCCCAATTTATCATCGTAAACCCTAACCTCCTCAATCTCTGAAATCTCCACCACACACACACACACTCCCTTTTGCTGTGCTGACAACACCCAGTTGATCCTTGATGATCAAGTTAACTACTGATTTCATATTTTAGGGATCATGTGGCTATCCTTCTGGAAATCCCGCAATCGATTCTCCTTGGACGAACTTAAGTATGTCATTTTCTATTTATTTGTCTTTATATTCATTCATCTTCTAGTTGATGGACGCCTAGTCAAAACAATTCGATTATAATGTTAATGTGTTGACAATTTTAATGAAAAATGAAAAATAATTGAGTTCTACTGATGATACAGATATTTAACTGATCAGCTACAAAAGGTTCAAGTTGTCAATGAAGTTAACAAGGTTAGCCAATCACTTTTTTTTTTCTCTGCTAAACTTGTCTACTCTTGTGGGAATTGTTTAATCAGTGTTTGTTGGTATCAAGGATTTTATTATTGAAGCGCTCAGATCGATTGCCGAATTGGTAACTTACGGCGACCAGCATGATGCAGCCTTCTTCGAGTAAGATAACATCTACATAACATTTTCCTGTACTGTTAAGGTGAACAATATTGATTATAGTCGTCTCGTTAGAGCTTTGGAATCCATTAACACTTCATTGTGGCTTATACTGGGCATCACATTGCCACCTTTCCACATGACTTCCCTAAGTAATGCCAATTTTGAAGGTCCACTATTTTTAGTTGCTAAATGTCCAGAGGGGACCATTCATTTGAAGGGAAAACGGGATCGATGTTATCTGAAAGAGTGTAGAGAGAAGTTTTCTTTCTTCTTCCTCCATCCCTTTGTCTCTTTAGCCAATCTAATCACTTGTGGCATGCTTCAAAATCTTGGCCGAGTTCTATCGTATTTTCACTCTACCGATACGAGATGTCGCCTAAAAAATCACCGCAATTCATTTGCAATGGCCTATTAAGGACCAATTATCCCGCTACCACAACTGCGACGTATACCGAGATTTTGAACCATGACTAGTGCTGCTTTCCCTTGTGTGAAAATACATTAGGTTGTGATGCAAATTCTGAGTAGAGTAAATAAAGTTGTTATGAATATTGGGATATTATAAAGCCGTTCTTTCTAAAAATTCTCCTTTGCATTCTAAATCATCATTCCTGCCGTGTCTCCCACCTACCGGCCAAATAAACACTTGTCTTTGATCTGCAACGAGGGACTTTAATGTTCAAACATAGATCATTTCTGTATGTGAGTTACTGATAAGGAAAGATTAGCTAAGAGGAATTATAATCCTCCTACAGGCCTTTTGTGAAAAGTCCTCTAGTATATATGAAGGATGTTGGATCTTTAGTAGCAGAACGTCAGTCTGTTGACTTTTGAAGGAGACAAACTCTAGTCCATCTAGCTTTCTCCATGGTGTTACACTTTCCTATTATACGGTTTAGAGTTTGATTCTTGATCTTGATATTTTTTCATCGTACTCCACTTCTATTTTATCTTCCCACTTTTCAAATTATGGGGAAATTCTGAAAACTGGGAAGATATAAGTCTGTGTCTGTGTAGTGTTAAACCCTTACGGGACTTGACCAGTGATTTGATATTGTTGCAATTGCAACGTCAACAAGGTGATGACGGCCCTTTGTGAATACAACACCAAAAAGGCCTTGTCTATAATATTCCTTGTGTAGGCTCCAGTTACGTGAATTTGCGCCCATTTAACCATTATCTCCTTACTAACAAATTCAATCGGGATTAAATTATTAAAATGGACGAATTACTATTGAGCGATTCTTGGAGATACTGATTTTCTATATAAGCTTCTCGGTGCTGATGTTTTTTTTGATAACCTGCAGTTTTTTTATGGAGAAGCAAGTCCTGGGGGAGTTCGTACGTATTTTGAAGATCAGTAAAACTATCATGGTTTCGCTACAGTTACTTCAGACCATGAGCATCATGATACAAAACATAAAACATGAGCATGCTATATGTATGTTGCCAGTCTGAGTTCTAGTTAACCATGTCTTGACATTGTGTAATGAGCCAAGTGCAATTCCTGTTTTTTTCCTTCTAGTAATTGAATGTAAATCTTTTTGATATTTGCAGATTATCTTTTCAGTAATGAGCACATTAACTACCTCATAACTTATTCATTTGACTTCCGTAATGAAGAGCTATTATCATATTATATATCTTTCTTGAGGTTTGTTTAAGATGCATTATGTTTATTCTTTATTAATTACCCGTTCTCTTTCTACCAAAATGTTTGGTACAACTGTATGTTTTGACGGGTTTGTATTTGTTTTGGAATTGGTTACTCAAGAGCTATAAGCGGGCATCTGAACAAGGGCACAATATCCTTGCTCGTGAAAACTCGGGATGTAAGTTCAACCATGCTCTGATTGGTTTGAAATCTCCTTTCCAGTCAGATTCTGAATCTCTATTTGTGTTTCTTCCTGCTTTGACTGAACTTTAATTGTACATGAATATGCTTTAATTGTACAACGTAGGTATTAGGATTCACATTGTACAAACTGCCATAAATGAAAAAGAAAACTCCAGTCAGTTCAGATTGGTCTTACGCAGGACCAAACTAGGATTGTTATTTTTCTGGTTGTTGATTCTTTTTGCTTCATCTGTGTGATAGTGATGCATATTACTTTCTCTATTTGAACGAATAAGCCTCATGTTACTTTTTTTCTCTCTCATTAAAAAGTCAAATAAAGTTTATTTAAATGGAGGTTGTAGACTTGTAGCCATCTGTTATCATTTTGAATGAAATGTCATCTAAAAATGCTCAGATGTCCACCAATGTTTGGATAGTGGCATGCTAGACAGCATAATTTTTTCAAGAAAAAATAATGTGTCGGAGTCATAGCTGATGTTAAGGACCCTTTCACAAATACAAATCAGCAATGAATTGTGGCATGTTTAGTGAAAAAGTGGATAGATTAGGAAGCTTGGTGGTTATTGAAACTATGCTGTACAAGAGATTTAGCTTCTATGTTGAACTAGAACACTTTACCTGTACCCACTGCCGTAACTTTTCTTTGCATTATTCCAGTTCAACTCGTGCAAATGTATATGTAACTTCGGCAAAGACCAGGGGGATGAACTGTTGTATTAGATATCTACGTATAATAAATAGAAGCTGCTAGAACAGCTTTTCCTTCCACTGTTCTCAAATCTCTAGCTGTCTCTCTAGTCTCCACATTCTTGTCTTGAGTTGCTCTTATGATGATGTAAACCATGCATGTTTATGCACTTTTCAAAAAAAGTAATGCCAGTTTATGTTGTTACTAAGTTGTCAAAAAATCAGGACAAAAAAGGTTTAATTGGACTTGGTCTTTCTTTTATGTATGGTGTTTCCTGCCTGTATTAAATTAATATCGTTCACTTTTCTCTATTATTGATGTAGGATGATGTTGTATGCTTTCCTTTATATGATGAAGCTATCCGATTTGCTTCACATGAAGAGAGCATGATACGTATTGCTGTACGTGCACTAACTCTCAATGTTTACCATGGTCAGTTTTTTCTTATGTTATGCACTGAGTTTAGATAGATTTTTTTCTTCATCATTTTAATGCCTTTTTGTAATTATTTTTTTTCTTTTGTATGTAGTCGGAGATGAGAGTGTAAATAGATATGTTACCAGTGGACCGCTTGGCGAGTACTTTGTTGGTCTTGTTTCCTTCTTCAAGAAGCAGTGCGTCATGTTAAATGACCTGGTCTTTGGTGCTTCAAAGTGAGTTACTAATTATATTTTGCTGGATCAATGTAAGCTGAGATTTACTTTCTTATTTGCTGAGCATATTTTCTTCAATATGAGAACAGGGAACAATGTCAAGAAACGTCATCCAGTATAATTGCTTCCATGGATGAAATCGAAGACAATTTGTACTATTTTAGTGATGTTATCTCAGCGGGAATCCCAGATGTTGATAGTTTGATAACAGACAATTTGTTGCGGCTTTTGATTTTGCCTCTGTTGCTGCCTTCTTTGACAATTGAAGCTGTAAGTTTGGAATTTTTTTGTCTTGTAGGTTTGACGTCGCATTGACAGCTCTTTCTTTGTTGGTTTACTGTACTTCATGGTTGCATCTCTAACTTATAGAAAAGAAGATAAAATTATTTGTTTAAAAAAAATTGTAATTTGCACTTGCTGTTGATTTACATAAATGTAATTCTTCAACAATTCACCTTTTGCTTTTTAGTTGAGAGCTTTTCTTTATTTTAAATGTATTTTTTTTGACAGTAATAGTCTATATTATTGGGCTATGAATTGTGATGGAATAAAGCAGAGTTGTTCTTTTAATTGGGCTGCTCATGTTTTTATTGTAAAGTAGCGTCATTCAATTTGATTCTTGACACAACAGTCATTGTTGGTCATCCCTTTCCTTGTTTGTAACACGGGCAAGGTTGCAAACATATGACCCCGTCCCCTTGCCATTTGCGGAAGGCCTTGAGACATTTGGGCCATTTGTTATTCTAATAGTCACATGTAATAAAAGACATAAGCAGGTGATGCCAGCACACATTAGAAGCTCGATGCTTCAGTTCTTGAGCTTTCACGATTAATCTCAATTATCAAAGGTAAGTTTTGGTGAAAGTGGATCACTTGACTCCCAACTATACGTCAACTTCAAAAAGCAAACTTTGACATCTTTATACGTAGGATCAATATCATCAAAACGTTGATGATACGTTTCAATCGAAGAGGTTTTGTTTATGTTGATTGGCATTCGTGTGTTTGTGCAACCATACCTAGAGCTGAGTCGAATTTTAAAGGTCTAATGTTGCAGTGGCTTGGTCTTTTGTTCTTATAACATGCTAAGTAAACTTGTTTTTATTTACCTAGTGTAGCTTTTCTGTCCAGGATATGCCGATTGGAGCAATCACATCATTATATCTACTTTGTTGCATATTGAGAATAGTCAAAATCAAAGATTTGGCGAACACAGTTTGTGCATCTCTGTTTTGTACACGTGACGTCTTTTTGTCCATTCATGATACTAAATCAAATGGCGATTTGACCTTTTACAAAGTTCAGCATGCATCATCTAAAGAGCAAAATGGTGATACCTTGGAGGGTGGAAGAAATTTGGAAGTTTTCGTTCCTGATAATGCCGGCTTGCAAGATAGTTCCAATGATGTACAACTGTCTCTGAGGTATTTTATTTATTCATTATTACTACTATTATTTTTAATTATTATTACTACAATCATTACATTACACATGCACACATTTTGTTTCGTTTCTTTTATTGTGCTAGCCGTTGTCCGCGTCCCTTGCCAATTTGGCTTTGTGCCTATCTTTGATAGGATGAGTAATGTGCTAACAAGCATACCGTTTTATTTTGACTTGAATGTGTAAGTGCATTTCTTTCTGGAAATTTTGCAGTCTATTGTTTAGTCTGTGTTTCTGATCAGTACATTGAGCAGTTGTGACGTGTGAGTCATTAAATCCTGCTTATTTCTTCTTCAGCAAGTGAACCGAACTAATAGTTGAACATGTTAGAGAATAAAATCGATCTTAGGACTCCAACCTATGGGGCTTCAAGCCCAAGGGGCAAGGGCATTCGTGTGAGGGGGCCTGTTAGAGAATAAAATCGATCTTGGGACTCAAACCATCAACTTAAGCTTTTGGTTGAGATGGTTTCTTGACAGAACAATCTGGACAGTACCTATAGATCTAAAGTGCAGAAACAATCTTTTTGATATTAGGATTCAACGATCTTGATTTTTATCTGGTATTTTTAGACAAAAGTGCAATAAATAAGAATGTACAGTCAAGGGTCAATAAACAGATAGATAACCCTACTTATAGTCTATGAGCATAGCATCAAGCCATCAATGACTAAGGAAATGCCATAAGCCTTTGTTAAGAATTATAGCTCTCAGCCTCTCACGATATATTCTCACTCCATAATGCCGATCAGCCTTTCCTTCTATAATAAACTTTTGACACAAGCACGATCTGTTGAATGCACTAAGCTCAGTTGACTGCTTCCGTATTCCTGGCTGCCAAGAGTAACAGGCCCAAGATTGTGGAAAATGTTAACACTGTAATCGGCAGACTGCCATCACCATTAGGCCTTAGCTTCATTTCGTCTGTTCTCAGCAGGCATCTTTGCTGTCTTTTGTTGCTCTGTCTCCATTGATCTCCTTTGTCAGAGTCAGAGCCATGTCTCTCGACTATCAGATGAAAGCATCATATTGCCAATTGTGGGTTGGAGCTTCTGAACATGATACGAGTTTTCCAATTGTGTAACCCGGGTATTACCGTATTAGGCATCCTCTGGTAGAACATTGCGTCCGTTGTAGCTTCATACACAATGCCAATATTTTGTCCGTGGTAGCTTCATACACAATGTCAATACTAAGCAGTACAATGCATTTTTCAAAGTAGTCCTTTAGAACCTTCAAGGCTTGTTGTTCGAGTGAAACGGAAGTGTCTGCTAGTTGAATCACTCAACAAGGGGATCGGTTTGATTATTCACATGTCCAGTAGCACCCAGAAGGTTGCGAAATCTATGCGCTGATTTATTCTCTTCCCCTAGGCTTGATCTATATGCTCTGAACATTTTATCTGTCTCTTTCTTCTTCTTCGGTTGACTAGGTACTTCTAGTCTTCTCCTCATTCAGAAACCACTTATAACTTACTGTTCGAGAGAAAACATGATAGAATCAATTTGTTACTGGTTAACCCTGGTTAGCTGCAGAAAGGGATATTGAAGCATTAGAGAAAATAAATGTTATGCTCTGGGGTGTTCTATTATAAGTTTATAACGTACGATCATCTCTTTCCTGTTTCTTTTTTTCTTTTTTTTCCCTCTTGCTTTGTGAAATGATATGCTTAGAGGTCTCTGATTACGAGTATAAATTAAAAATTGTACTGTGTAGAAGATAATATTGAAGCATTAGAGAAAAAAACTTAAACAAGTTTTGTTTTAGTGAAGAAAAAATTTATAATCCCACCTAATTTATCATGCAAACAAGTTATATTGTATAGAGTGCTTTAAATACAACTAGCAAGGTGAATCCGCTAAAGGTAAGCAGTGTTTTAAATACATTTCGAGACACTCACTTTCTTCAATATCTTCAAAATATATGAGTATCGATTGTAAAATGTATACTCATGACAGCTCGTTTCTTAAGAATGTTATGGTATAATACTACAATAACAACTTAGAGCCTTAATCCCAAAATGATTTGGGGTCGATTAACATGAATCATCCCTTAGAACCAATGAGCCATCATTTAGTGGTCGCACACCTCACAATGCAAAGGTATAGAAAGAGAAAAGTAAAAGGTGAATGAGAGGCGAAACCTAATACAAAAGTCAAGCTAGGCCTATAAGTATAAGAATCATGAAAATCAGTGTTATTTTTAGGATTACTAATAACCACCATGTATTTGTGTATTTTTACAAATAAATACCATGTATTTCTGTTTTTACAAATAACCCCCAGAGTTTTACGTATACTCCTTGATCACCACCACCGTATATTTGAACCGATACTCGTTTTTTCATATTTTCCGACTCGTTAATAATAGATCTATACGGAATACCCATATTATCCCACTTAGTGACATTCACTAACTTTACCCAAATATAACACACACCTCATATTCAACCACGTTTTCCCCAGTTCCGCCAAATCAATTTATAACCATAAATCCTCAAGATCCCCCAAATCAACTGATCCAATTCAATCGACCATGATAAAACCCAATTCAATCGACCATATAATGAAAAAGGTTGACTTAACCTCATGCAACGCAATGCACACCGTTATTATTATCTGACCCCGTGTTCTGTAAAAGCATTTCTACTCTTACTTGGGCTGCCAGCCTGCCACAAAATACAAGCTAGTAGGATTTAGAGAATTTTTGATTGACAAACTAAAACTCCTTCAGGCCTTCTGTGTTTACTCGTGGACCGTGATCAATTTCATGCTTTAGTATTTTCATTCTATTATGGATTGAAATTAGTGTTCATCCAGTCTTCTTGCTGTGTACTGAAGGCCTTCAGGTTTTACCCGTGGACCGTGATCAATTTCATGCTTTAGTATTTTCATTATATTTATGGATTTAAATTAGTCTTCATCTAGTCTTCTTGCTGTGTACCGTATACACCCTGTGGCAGTTATTATTGCCCACTAGTAAACTCCAGTGTAATTACCAGCAACATACCTTGGATGAAGTTCTGGAAAATGATGGGATGATTTGGGGGATTTAGTGTTTGAAAGTATAAATTGATTTTGGGGAATTGGAGAAAAGGTGATTGAATATGGGGCATGTTATGTTTGGATAAAGTTATTGAATGTAAGTAAGTGGGGTAGTATGGGTATTCCGCGTAAATGTTTCATGAACGAGTCGGAAAATATGAAAAACGAGTATCGGCTCAAATATACGGTGGTAATTGGGTAGTATACGTGAAAGTCTAGGGGTTATTTGTAAAAATAGAAATACATGGTTATTTGTAAAAATACGCAAATACATGTTGGTTATTTGTAATTTATCCTTTTAGGATTACAAATTAGATATAAAACACAAATTAAAAATAATAATTTGAAAATATTAAGTAAAAATTAATGTTTGAAGAAAATCTAAAAAATAAACAAAATCTTAAACATTTAATGTTTGAAAAAAATCTTAAAACTAAACAAAATCAAACTCCATTTTCCACATTTATCATTTTCCTCCATAATAATCCCCAATTCTCTTGTTCCCACTCCACTAAACTTACACTCCAAATACTGAGTCTTTATCTTACTCCTATGCAGCCTAAACCCACGAGTCTCCAACGTATTTCTCCAAAGTATTCCTCCACAAATTTAACGGTAGAATATATATAATTTTTAGACTAATAAATTCTGGTAACATTGAAGTCAAAGACTTGCTCCGAGAAACAAAAACGTCACATATAGAGAAGTTTACTTTGAGAATGATGTATATTATGGTCACTTCTACTCATATTCTTAGAATTGTACTCGAGTCCTTAATTGAAAGTGTTCAATCTTTTTCTGATCGAGGGCTGAAATGTAATAGATGTGTAGATGGTTCCAAGATTGTTTCACGTAAACATCCATTTGGAAATCATGTTGTCTTGTTTTGCTTGCTGTTTCTAGAAGCTTGCTTCTTTGTGTTGTTGTTTGTTGATGCCATTATATCCCGAAGAATTTCCT
>JAOWBH010166080.1:0-30607 GCA_028566215.1 Silene coronaria
GTATTAGAACCTCGTGTTCTTGATAAAAGTTATTGCCTTAAGAGTTAATCATCTTCTCCTACTAACAAACACCCACCAGCCTTACTCACCTTACTCACCTTCCTGACCTCTGGCCACAACTCCTTTGGTTACACTCCCACCAAAATTATAGGTCATCACCCTCTCGACAAAATTAACACCAAAATTCCATCATCTCACTACTAAAATTCGACCACCGACCGTTTGGTCACCACTAAAATGCGGTCAAAATCCCTTAGATTAGATCTTATTTTTGGGCGAAAGCAAGACCACCCACCCAAACCCGGCATCGCTCCATCCGAAATCCACAATCCCTTTCCCGCCACACTAAAGAATTGCATTGAACTCATTCGAATTATGAACACTATTCTTTGGTCACTACCAAATTCGGTCACCACAAAAAAAAAGTAGGTTTCCCTTTTCCACCACTTAAGTAGTCTTTAGACTCTTCACTATAAATCTACTATGTGTAAGCAACGTACTTTTAATATAATTGATATTGTATATTCTTTTTTAAAAAAAAAATATTATACTCCGTACATTATATTTTTTTCATAGGGCCCCACATTACACATTTGCCTAGGGCCTAAGAAAACTAAGAACCGGGCTTGCTTTATGATCTTTAGAAAAAGACCTTGTTCGGTTCATGACCTTTGATTTAATACCATGCCTTTAAGTGCAAGCTAGCAAGAAATTATGTTAGAATGCCATAGAACAACTTGAATGTGAGTCACAAAAATCTCAAATGTTATATTGTGCTCTATTTCAATGTTCTCTATATAGTTTTCAAATCATGTGAGAAAGTTTTTGAAAATTGTGTACAATTTATTGATACTTAGGAAATAATATAGAAATGGGTTGGGGGTGTAGAAGAGGGAGATAAAGATGGGTGTGGAAAAGAAAGAGGCTTTATTTTTTTTTCTTTTAGTCGCATTATTAATTAAAAACGTTTATGAAAGTATAAATTCTCATTTATCTTACCTTTGTTAGTTAAAAATATGTATAAAAGTGGTAATTCTAAATGTACCTTTGATATTTCTAACTTTATGAACTTCCCAAGAAATGAAAGACTTTTTTCCTGGGAAGAATCTATTGTCATCTTCTACTCTATTACATTGCTCTTAGGTATTGCCATAATTATGATAAGAGATAGGGAACACTTCAGATGGGAAAAACTAGATGAGAAAACTATGTTGAAAACATGTTAGTTGAATTTTGGAAGATAGTTCTTTTCGCAACTACTTAGATTAAGGCATCATTGTGTTCTTGACGATATCCGTTTCAGGCATTATGATCTCAAAAAGCTTTTGAGGTTTGTCACTCCCTCCATTTCAATCATGTAGTCTTATTGCTCCTCACAAGTGGCTAATTGAATTAAATGGAGGGAATATAAATTTAGGAGTTAATGCTCTGCACTTAAATTCACATGACCTTTACGATCTTTTTAGGTAAGTTTTATGTATGAGAATTAAATGTCACCATTGTCTTGTTATATATGAGCCTCACCACTTGGTGTACATTATCTAATTCGAAAAATTGAAAGGTAGAGAAGACAAACCAAGGATATTGTGCAACCTTGGAGAAACTATGATAAGCATTGTAAGAGAAGTGTGCATGTGAGAAAAACCAATTTTATCATATGACTATCCATAACCGTTGGATTTGTACAGTAAAATGAACCCAAACCCCAAACATGAATATAGGAACTAGGAATTAGGGTTTATTAGGATTAGATACCTAAATATATTATTATGATTCTTATTTCTAAACAAAAAAAATGCTCCCTCTCATCTACCTCTTCTTTAATCTCCATTATGAGCCCCTTTTACATGCTTGTCTACGTCCCTTTCTGTTATGAATTATGCTTGTCTACGTCCCTTCCTGTAATGAATTAATTGATAGGGAAAGGACTTAAGAATCTAGTGAACCATTATAAAATTTCACTATTTAGGTTCCGAATTCTTTCAAAAGGATGTGTGGTTTAGCAAGACGATGACAACACATGACAATGCGTTTGAGGGTGAAGAAGCATGCCTTATGGAAGTGTGAGGCATATTTTTTTAGTAATATTTTGTAGACCTTTGCATATAAAAGGTGGACACAATTTATAGAAATTCTGATTTTCTACTCAATAACAATTCGTCCCCATTGCCTTCGTCAAACCTTGCCCCAACGCAAAAACCTAAACCTCCTGAGCAGCAATATCGGCGTTGCACCACCATCACATTTCTAGCACCACCTAGCCTAACCACCAAAACTACTTGTCGAACCACACCACCTCCAAAACCCGTTACTGTCCAACCACCCACAACCAAACCCATCATCGCCATTATTGCACTAACCACCGCTTCAAAAGCGACAATGACTGCTTTCGAAGCCCTTAGGCAATTTTAAAGAATAAAATGTCAATCCTAGTTGATTTGGGTCCAAGGTCAAAGGAAAAGAAAAAATGTTTGTCCTTGGTAAGGAAGGAGATAGAAGTAGAAGAAAAGATAATGCGGAGAGGAGAGGCAGTGGAGGTGGTGCTAGCGGTGTCAAGCGCGGTTACGATGGAGTAGTGATGGTGTCGTTTATGGTTACCGTGGTCTAACGTTGGAAAGGGGATGACGATGGGTGGAGGTATATGGTGGGTGGGGTTATGAAGTAGGAGTTATTTAGGGGTAGTGGTAATTATGGTTTGGGATTCAAGTTGATGTTACCTTAATTTTTGTCATATAAGGAAAGTTACCAAATGGGAGGAGCAAAAAGATGTATCCCATAAAGGAATATGGAAGGAACAAATAGATGTGGAGGGAGTAAGAAGCAATAACTAATGATAGAAGGTTATGGAAAAATGATGTAGCAAGGTTTGGTAAGATGTATTTGTAAAAGGCAATTTTTCTAGGTGTATATAATATATATATTTTTAGGGAAAAAGGTGGGAAGCAAAGAAGTACTATGATTCAAGGTGAAAATAAAGAAAGTCCACAAATGGTACGCACATAGATTATTGAAGTTTCATGATGAAAATATTTTCTAGGTGTGATGGTATTTCATTGCTTTAAGCCGTTACCATTTTCACCCGTAGATTTTGGCATCCAGGGACATTTTATGAGTTTGGAACGAAGAATCATACGCGGGAGTTGTTGGAACATGATTTCTTATACCAAGCTTTTTTTTAGTTAAAATATATGGAATATTTTAACTTTTGATCTATATTTCATTGTTTAAAGTCGTTATGTTTACATTTTTAACTACTTTTGGAAGTTAAGATAATTTTTTCCTTAAACAAATATGTAAATGCTTTTGAACTACCAAGTTATTTGTTCCATAATTTCTCACCACAATTTATTTAAATAACTTCTCATTTTTTTTAGTTTTGATACCTAAAGGGGTGGTTTATACACACCTCCCCCTTGGGTATGAGATACCCATACCTCATTGGTTTAGATATGGGTTAAAAATCACACTCCCTCCATTTTCTTGAATTAGCCTGATGGACCCACTTTTCTTCTTACACAAAAGTGAATGGGGCTAATTCAATAAAATAGAGGGAGAAATATTTTAATGGACGCATGCTCTCCACACTTCTTTTAAATAACTTTTCTCTTTCTTTTTTTTAGTTTGATACCTAAAGAGGTGGTTCATACACACCTTCCCCTCGGGTATGCGAAACACAAACCTTATTGGTTTAGATATGGGTTAAAAGTTTACTCCATCCATTTTCTTGAAGTAGCCCCATGAACCCACTTTTCTCTTCACAATAGGTGGGCCAATGGGGCTAATTCAATAAAATAGAGGGAGTAAATTTTAAAACACACAACATTGCATATATGGTATAAAAAGTTGTCTTTTCTTTTTGTTGGAGCGTACCTATAATTTATTTATTTTGTCGATAGATACTACCAACTAATGTTTTTCGTAAAAAAAATAGTAAGATACGAATTAGAGTGTTTAACCCTAGCTAATCTTAACTTCAACTCCTTTCTTCCTCATACCTCATCCATAATGTCTCCTTCCGTCCTTATACCAACCTCCATTTCGTCATTTTCACCACTTCTCCCACCCATCTCTTTTCCCATCTCACCCCATCCCTACGCTTGTGCATTCTTTATTCCCCCTAACATAACCTATCCACTTTTATCGCTTCTATTTTTTACTTTGTTTTTTATATCCCCTTTGTTACATCAACTTCGAGAAGTTCAATGTCGGCGAGAACGATAGCCTATGAAGAGTAGTCAAGGTTGTGGCTAAGAAGGATTGGGAAAGTGAGGGGATGAGGGGAGGGTTAGGATGGAGTTTCGGTAGAGACTACCGGGCTTGGGCGAAGTAGTATGTTGTGGTGATTGAAAATGGTAAAGTTAAGGTGGTGAAACAAAGAACGAATAAAGTTGATTTGTGGTGCTTGTTCGAGTTTCAAGGACGTGTACGGGTATAATGTTGTATGAAGGGCAAAGGAGTGCAAAGGGTGGCTTGGTTGTGGTCATGGTGCATTACTGGATGTTTATTTGGTGATGGATAAGGAGATGAGAGGAGGTGAGGGAAGGGTTAGAATTTGGGTTGGAATTAAGAGGTTAATTACGATTTAAGGTCTTGACAAAACAAAAATCATGTTTAATGGCTAGTCAAGACGGAATCTTGACTTTTTGGCGGAAAACAATAGTTGGTTGGTTTCGACAAAAAAATGTAAATTATAGCTACCTTTGAACAAAAAGGGAAAAAAAAAACTTTAGATACCATATTTGCATTATGTTTAAACTAACACAAGTTATGTGTTTAGCTCATTCCCGTGAAATGGTTAAATGAAACACCCCCTAAGAAATTTACCCATTTTGATACTTGTATTCTTTGTACTCGGTAAATATTAATTTTACCTCTTTGTTAAATTTTGTTCATTCATAATAGCAATATTTCCCAACCTACGCCTAACGTTTGAACTGTTCTTAGTTTTATTGTGGCCCAAGAAAGTTCAATTTACACGTTTAGTCAACATGTAAAAGAATATAGAATATTATATGGAGTAAAATCATATGATTCAATTACTTTGACAACGTTTATTATTAGAAAGCTTTATTGTTTTTCTTTGGGATTTGAAATGTGCATTTGTTTCCCGACAGCATAACAAAATTCTAGGTACATAGATCACTGCTACCCTACTATCATACCTCTTTTATTTTGGTACATTTTTTTTTTTTGCAAATTTCTTTACTAACTTCAGATATATTGGCTCCTTTGTCTCCAAAACTGGTCAGCAGGTGGGAGTTGCATGTTGGGGATTCTTCACCTGCAAGTTTTAGCCAGTCAGTGCAACATCTTTTAGTATAAGAAGAAGTTGCGGACTTAGCAATGGCTTTTGTCAACCTATAAGCCTTTAACTGATTCATCTTCTTGTTCCTAATATTCTAAATCATTTGCCCACATCTGTGGAGCATGACTGGTAAGTTTTACTGCCTTTTCCAAACAAAATTACATTTATTACTTACCTTGTGGCTTGTGCATGCAAAAACCTCTATGGTCTTTTTCTTTGACTTCCTTAGAGCTATGTTCAAGATTTTCTATTTGGTTGGACTGACTACGAAATTCATTGTGCTCTGTTATATCATCCACATTCTCAACAAAATCAATACAACTAAGCTTAGGAATGCCTTCATTTTACTTTACATATGAAAAGGATCATTTTTTCGTCAAATGATAACACTCATAGACCTATTGCATGTTCACTCGTGCATGCTTACCTCCTATAATAAACTATTCCATATCACCGTCTTACCAATGCTAATACGCAAGTTTTTTTTTTTTTAGACAATCCATTAAATTATTATTTCCTGAACTTGTCCTCACAATGAAACTGATTTACCAATGTAAAGTATGTTACTCCATAGGAAGCCTTTGAAATATTGCTTAAAACAATCTCTATGTTGTTAACCAGATATTAGTCTCACCGTCTCACACTCGCACCTCTGAGAAACTTCACATGCTATTCCCCCTAATCCTGTATTAACTTCCTGTCTGTGGTACACTTAAATGTTTGATATCGAGTCAGTAACTAATGGGGGCCATACTTTAGTTCATTTTGGTTGTTAAATGGGTCATTTTTTTTACCAAAGTACAATCTGTTCAGCCTCACTTCAACATATTAGAAGTTGGAGAAATAACTCAAGAGCATGGGGTAATATGCCTCATCCTTTTCATTATTACAGTTCTTAGGGTTTTCATGATCTATTAGGTCTTGCCTGTCAACATTCTTTGAAATTTCCATCATACACTAGCAAACTTTGCCATTTAATTGATAAAACAATATTTTTCAGAAGGTTTGTGCTCTTGTACCCACAAAAAAAATAGAAGCAGGGCGTAGTAACCTTGAAAGATTGTCTTGGGTAGTACGCTTCTAGAATTTCATCTCTTCTAGTACAGTTGCAGTCTGCAGTGATAATAAACAAATTAAGTCTGGGCACAATTGGATCATGTTTGGTTAACAGTATTGGACAACTGTTATTGAATAGTTTATCACATGTGATATACCCCAATTCGATTGTTCCATCTGATTCGTTTGCTGATTCATTGTTTTGCTGTTGTGGTTGATGTAGCTGTAGATGGATATGTCCATTGGATTTCTCCCCAACATTTTTGCTGTTGCTAATCACAATATCTCTACAAGAACCACTTGCTTCACCAGTTTCATGTACCTAAAAAGAAACTCAGGACATTAAAAATTTTCATATCCAATACCTTTGGTACTTGCAGAAGATATCATGTACATTACTAAACCAGCAAATACCTTTTTGCATAGAGCCATGTTTTCTTCGCGAATAAGATTTACCTTTTTGTATAGCTCTGCATTTTCTTGATGAATGAGCTTCCCCTGTAACACGTCTTTTACCTCTAAGTACTTAAATAGTAATTACCTCTGTTAATGTAACTGATAAATAAATATGGAACAACTATGTTTTACCTTTTGATTTAACTCATGTATCTCGTTAAAAAATAGTTGATCCTGCAAAAAAAAAAAGGCTTATCAGTCAACGTTTTGGGCCATTTGCATATATTTTCTCTAACCTTGTTTTCAGTACCTTCTTTGTACGGACTGCTCTTAGGCTGATCTCTAGTTGAGTCTCAAGATTTTGAAGGTCTTTAACACTCAGACCAGAGAGCTCTTCTCCCATAATATGTCTGCAGTGTGAAATAAAATTGACTCTCCCTGTTATATTATGACAATTCTTGTTCGTTTTATTAACTTATGTTAAAGTGTTATAATGCATGAAACATAGTTAGTTGATCTAGTAGAAGACACCATCGGCAATGAAAACCATTATTACTGTCTCTAGAGAGTTTTAAGTCGGAATCAACAGTATGTGTTCCATATTGCACACAACAATTTGTTTTTTTTAGTACTAATGAGATATTGCATTATCATCTGCTTCAATGTACAGGGTTTATTTCTAACACATCTGTGTGGTGTTGGCTTTTGACACTATGTTCGTGAAATGATTCTATATGCTCTTAACTACATATTATTTGAGATGCATTGTTCTATCATAAATAGTTTCCTCATTTGTAAATTTTCCCATGTATTCTGATAATTTTGAGGTTCTTGTATCTGAAATCCTTATGTGAGGATAATTCTGCGACAAAATCCAAACTTCGGCTCATGGTTATTCTGAGATTCAAATGTTGTAGTTTAAGTCTAATCAAGTGGTTAATCATGCGTAGAGCAGAACCATACCGGTGGCGTTCTTGCTGTATGTGCAGTTGCTGTTTTAACATCGCAGCTTCATTTTGCCAAAACTGCTAGGCAGAAAAACATTAAGACTTGGTCAAACATCTGAATCTTATCAATATGATATGGCTAGTCACAAAAAAAAAAAATCAATGTTATATGGCTCATTTACATTTTTGTAATGATTTGGAATGTGATTCTTGTATTTGTTTCTGGTTATTGGATTCAGTGTATTTGATGTAGACACAATAGGGGTGATATCGATTTTGGTCGAATTTAAAATCTAATGCGATCCGATCCAATTGGCTATTCACATTGGATTTGAAAATTTGGTTCACGTGCGGAATTGTGGAAGCAATTAGAGGCCTTGAGGCCTTAAAGAATAATCAAAATATTAAGTTTTACATATAAGATAGTGATACAATTTCTTGGCAAAAAATAAAATTCGTATATTTGGATCGGATCTGGGACATTATCCTTGATCCGCAAAAAAATGTAATTGCAGCAGTAGAACATACAAAACTGGAGTGATCTAAACTAAAAACACGACGTCCAACAATGTTTGAATTTGATTTGGTGTTTGGACTTTGGAGTGCAATCTACTGTGATTTTGGCCTATTTGTAAAATGCAGGATGTGGAATCGGAGTTGAATAGAGGTTATTGTTTATGTGGATGATGGGTGTCACTTGTTATGTGGCTATGTATGACTTGATGAAGTGGTCGGAAAAATATCTTCTAGATTGCAAATCTGTTTCTTGGCATCTGTCATGTCACTGGTATTTTATATGTAATAACGTAACAACGATGACAAAGGATAAGTCTCAAAATAACTTAACAACAATGGCAAGGGATTAGTTGTTTAGTTCCCATGTTGTCTTATTGATAGCAATAACGAGGACAAATGGGGTTAGTACCAAAGTAATTCTTGGTTAGCTGTTATTGGAAGTTGGAACTATTACTAGGAGGTACATAGTGAAGTGAGCAAGTGAAAGGTGGCAAGAAAAAAAGGTGAAGCTGTTTTTTCATGATAGATGATTATGAGTTTACTATTTTAAAAACATTATTGAGAATGAAAGACTGAACGTACCTTTATTTCACTATTTGGATTTACCAGTTGATTCTGCTCCTCTCTAACTTTGCTATAGCGGTCAATCACAGACTTCATGCTGGCAATGGATATACAACATGGATTCAGCAATAATCTGTAGGATTTTATGAAATATGCTGCGTATGGTAATTTCAGAGGCATGTGAATTCCCAACTCAGAGAGTAACTATCAGGTATGTTCTTATCTCAGTAGCACACAGTGGGAAATGTAGTTAAATATGAGCTTCTATTTGCCGCTATATAAATTACTAGCTTTTTGCACCTCTGCTAGCGCAGGTTTTCATCCAATCTTTACTGTAGCTTTTATTTGACTTTTGCTCTAAGAATTGCATGCTAAGTGTCTTTAGGATTGTCCAACATTCCAACTATGCCTTCCGGGCCGCTCTTATTTTGTGCTTGAGTAAAAGTAGCATAATTTCTATAAGTTGAATTTGTTTCGGTTTCATGATGGATTTATGTGAAAAGCCATACTTGCAAAAGTCCTATCATCAACGATAACATTTTTAAGGTTATTCTTTTCCACTGAAAAGAAATTCTCTTACACAATAAACTTTCTAAACTCAGTAATTGTAAAGATTGGGAGAGTAGTGATCCGAGTTTTGTTTTATTGTTTACTCCCTCTATCACCTATATTGTCCTCTTTGACTAGAGACTGTGTTTAAGAAATATTTCATTCCCCCACCTTGCGAAGGTTATTATATAAGAGGGATAATATGAGAATTCCGCCTTTTTAGTTTACTGGATATAGAAGGGAGGCAATTATTTTCGGATGGACCAAAAGGAAACAGGGGGCAATATACATCAGATTGAGCCTCTTCCTGATATAGAAGGGAAGTAAATGTACATAATATTTTTTTTTTCGACAGTTGTAAATGTACATAATGGTGGTGGAGAAGATGAGCCTCTTCTTGATGCTCGATAGTGTATCAAAATGCCCTATAAAATAATTTTACGGAAAGTGATCAAGCAGTTATCCTAGATGGTGTGGGAAGTTTTCCCTTCTTTTCTACTGGACATAGAAAGAGGCCAAGTATTGTGGGATACTGGGATGGACTAAAAATGAGATGGGGACATATAAATGTGTTGAAGGGAGTAATATATACGTAGTATATTCTTTCACGTAATAGAGGTGTAGAAGACGAGCTTCTCGTTGATGCGCAATAGTGCACTAGGATACCCTAATGTTACTAAAAGTAATCAAGCAGCTGTGTAGTATGTTTGCCAAGGACCCATCAAAATTCCAATTTTGTAACCACTTCAAATACGAGAAATTTCTCTATATCCTACTATTGTCTTTTGTATTAGCGCTTCACATTCAACATACTAGCTCAACTATTGCACAACCATTCCTACCTCAGTTGAGGACTAGCTTTCTTCTGCCTGTCACCAGTAATCATGATACTAGATCAAGGCCCTGAAAGCGAAACATTTAGGCAATATTGGCGGTCATATTTCTACCATGCACTTGACAGAAACCAATATTTAATACATAGCTAGCAATTCCTCTCAGTTACTTGCATCTCTCAAATGTGATTGCGATGGGATTTATAGATTAGACTGAAGTTTAGGATACAGTCCACCTCACAATTGCAGGAATGGGTAAGCCATTTTTAATTCCTTTGTTGACTTTCCATATGTGATTCTTCTTCAGGACTAGTCCCTTTGGATAAATAAACTGATATACTCTTTTCTGGGTTTTGAATATCCTTCTTCCGCCATTAATTCATTTTCTTGGAGCTTCCGCCATTGCTAACATCATTGAAGCTGGCTAAATTAACTGTTGCACAATTATCAACACAAATGGAAAATGTACGATTTGCACAGATCTAACGATTGTGCCTCTCTATAGGTATGTGAAATGGTGCTCTAGAAACAATAGCTGGCCTCCATTGGGCCAGTGATTTGGGAATATTTTACTACTGTGAGAAGGGAAGAAATTATCGAACGGTTGTAAAACGGGATAATTATTTTCTTAAATGTGCATCCTACTACAAATAAGACTGAAACACCATCTAAATAAGCATTCTGGAACCTATTAAGGAGGTCTTGCAGACGTTTGATGATGTTCTAACAGAACCTACTCTCTTCCTCCACACGGGAGCCATTACCAACAAATGTAGGCATTCCTCCTATTAATTTGAGGCCTTAAAGGACTCTGGTCGTACAAAAAATATGCCACTGAGCAGATCAGAGGAGAAATGCTAGAAAGTGAGGTGTAGCATAGCCAAAATTCCTGCTCTTCCTCCTCTGGTGCTATTTCAATTGAAGGATGGTACTTGGAGATTGTTTGTAGATTGAAGAGAGTTGAATAAACATCCTGTGACTAAATTCCCCTACCAGGAATGAACTCTTGGATGAACTTCATGGTTCTACGATTTTCTTGAAAATAGATTTAAGACCAGGTATTGGCAGATAAAAATGTGTGATGAAAATGTGCACATTACAACATTTCGTACACATGAGGGGATGAGGGCCATTATGATTTTCTGGTGATGCCTTTTGGACTCACAAATGCTCCTTCAAAGCATTCCACTTTCAGTGCCCGCTTAAGTTCATCTTTATTTTCCTTGATGTCTATCTTAATACAAAGCCCCATTCTACAATCACATTTTACACAGAGTGGTTACTAACCCTTAAAGTGAAACAATTTTGACTTGGCCAATGCCTAAAACATCAAGGAGTTGAGAGGCTTTTGAGATTGACTAGGTAATATAGGAGTTGAGGGACAATGGGATTATGAGCAAACCATTAATAAAATTGTTGAGGAAAAAAATGCTCATTTATGGAATGATAATGCCGCGGCAGTATTTTGGGAACTACAAAGAGCTATGAGCAGAGCTTCCGTGCTAGCATTCTCTGACTTTAATGGATTTTATTGAGTGTGAATCACATGAGGAATCTCGTTAGACAATGTGATATTTGTCAGCAAAATAACCTGAAGCTACTTGGGTAGATATTTCAATGGAAGTGTGAATGACATGGTTTACCATTTTGGTGGAGGATGGGCTTAGTAAATAGCCCACTTTGTTACTAAGCCACCCTTTTGAAGGAAACGTTATGGTCTACTTTATCAAGTGTTCAGGCGACATGGTATGCCCATAACCATCATCAGTGATTCAGATCAAATATTGAGCAAATTTGGGAATGAATAATCTACATTCTACAAACAGATGGACAATCTGATGATGTTAATAAATGTGTAGAATTACCTTAGATGTATGATTGGTTATCAGCTTAAGGAGCGGGTAGATTGGATACCATTGGCAGAATTGCGGTATAACAATCTCCAAAATTCCTTGGACACGACATGCCGACACGGTATAGTTTCATAGGCACTATACATCATATGAAGTATTTTATGGTCAACCCCTTTACCTGCATATTTCTTCTATATCAGGTGATACTTTCGTAACTCCTATGGACACGAGTGTTTAAGCCGGGGAGGAACGCATTAGAATGCTCAGGTTTCACTTAATGAGGGCTTCGGATAGAGTGGACTGTCAAGCAACCAGTATAGAACAGAGGTGCAATTCATTGTTGGAGATCTAGTTCATGTGAAGTTACAACCTTACCGACAATGGTAACATCTTAAAATAAGCTGTCTTCTAGGTATTTTGGTTCTTTTGAGGTCCTAGATAGGATAGGAGAAGTAGTGTGTACAAAATGGAGCTCCCTGGCCATGCTAAGATTGAAAATACATCCTATACCCTCCCTTTAGCAGCTCTATATCAGTAATGAGTGACAATTTGCAGTTGAAGGCCGAAACAGTTCCATATCGGTGAGAGAAATGTTGAAGGGTATGACCTAGGAAGGCTACTTGCTAGTTCGTTAGTTTAATGGTACTATAGATGATTACTTTGTAAAATGGTTTCCTTCCTGCTGCAGGAAAACTTGAGGACAAGCATTTTGGCCAAGGAGAACGGATCATAATAACTGACACCTTAGCTCTAAGACAATTAGACTGCTAGAAGGAGTTAGTTACACTAGTTGTTGGTATAGGCTGTTTAGTATAAAGAAACAATTGGAGTAATCATTTCATTCAAATTTCTTCTTGATTCGTGGAATTACTTTGGGTGTTTTTCTTTTGTAGTTCCCCTCCTGCAATAATCTCTGAGGATTGATGATGGAAATTGGGGTGAGTCAGTTATGGAGGCATATCTTGTTAGATTGATTACGAAAATTGGGGTGTCAGTTATTTATCTATGGTTTTGATAGGTTTGCAGCAAGTGGCTTGGCATCATCAGACTTTATGGAGGAGTTAGTAAGGGTGGCTAGATCAGGTGTAAGAGTTCATTTTCTTTTATGACTACAGTGCATTAAGGGCTATCCACTTAGTCTTTTCCTCTTAGCTATAGTCATAGACAGATGGCCGCAGTCAGTAAAGACAATTTACTGTGTTTGGTAGTTGCTTAAATGATGTGACAAAAGAGACATTGGATGGAAAGCTATAAGTTTTGAATGAGGGTTTGGAATCTTGATGCTTTGTGTTGTAGGCTGTGTAGAGGTAACAGGTAAGACTAGATAATCAGTGTACAAGTTGCAGGGTAGATGCTGGGGAGATCACCTTAGAGGGTAAGATAGTCCATGACTGATTATATTCATTTTCGTAACTGCGTTTACAAGTGGAGCAATAGGCATTACGTTAACGTTAATTGATTAGCATTGATTAACGTTCTTATGAGAATTACTGCAAATCAAACTCTACACTAGCAATGGTGGGGATCTCATTGTGATGACCTCCTACTAGAGCATGCTATAAGATCTCATATTGCTTGTCAGAAAAGGTTGACAATTGTTTTGTAACATGTTGACTAAGGAAGTGTTTTCTAAATCTATGAGAACAAATCTTTCATTTGACCCAGATTTGACTCATAATTAATACTCCATACTACTAATCTACAATGGCTGAACAGGCTTAAGAGTAGTTGATCGAGTAGTCCTGATTAGCGAGGAAGATGCTCTCAGTATAACAGAAGTTCAAAATCAAGTGCTCTACTATCCCAACTTATTGATATAGAAATCCACAGGAATTCAGCATTAAGCTATTGAATTCAATGCAAAGAGTATTCTTTAGCTATACACATGCTTTCGAATGAAGTTGAACAATTATTGCATACCTCCGGTATACTAGCGGTTAAAGGGAACAACCACCAACATGGTACTATAGCAGTACAATATCGTAATATTAGAAAAGAGTTGAAATTGGAGATTGTTTCTGACCTTGAGCTTGCAAAGTCATAGAGCTTCCCTGTGCTTGAGAAAATGATAACTCCAACCTCTGCATCACAAAGGATGGCTAGCTCCTTGGATTTCTTCAACAACCCATTCCTTCGTTTCGAGAATGTTACTTGTCTGCTTGTCGTGTTATCGATTCTTCGGATCGCAATCTTTCCCCTCCCCATTGTGGATCACCTAATCAAATTCTGAATAATAAAATCACACATAAAACTTTAAGAGTAATGTTAATGATAAAAAACTTTTTTGGGGACAGGGTTACAATTCAGATTAGCGGTATATTTTTAGGAAAGAAAGACGACTGTGATTCAAGATTAGAATCACCTGAAAAAAGTTGAGGGCAAGAAAACAAGATGCCTAGGTAAGAAGGGAGACAAAAAAAGGAAGAATTTTTTGGCAATATTAGTTGAATTTTGTACAAGTCTAAAAGTTGATGTCCATAAGTTGATTTTTGATTTCTAATCGTGAATATTGCTAAATGAGGGAAGTATTAATGTGTTTATATGCCAAAAAAAAAAGAGAAAAAAGTGAAGGCGTAGAACACTAATAATGGGGGTTTGTGCAATCAATTATAAGAATCAATTTCTTGCTCATTTCATTGGCTATTCCAAGTAAAAGGGTCGTCTAACTAGTAGATCACTGACATTTGGCAGTTCGTAGGTTGCTTTTTATAGTCATTGTGTATATCAGAGTATTTCTTTTAAATTTTTAATGTGAGTACTTCATGACAAACTTATCAACAACTTAGAAGAGTACTCCCTTTATCCCGTCATTTCTTTCTGCAAATCTCCCTTGTGATCGTTATAAGCTTGGGACCTCTCACAACCTTCTATCCCACTTGCCATTATTTTAATCGGTGTGAGAGGTCACAAGGTTCTGACGATCACAGAATGAGAATTTGTGCATTTGTTTAGCCATTTCATTTTTAGGTGTTTCTTTCATTTGTTTATCTTTCTATATTATCAATGTTACTAAAGGGTAATTTGTTCTTCCACGTTCATTATTGTTCATGTGCCATCCAGTTACAACCACCATAAATGGTGACCTCTTCTCTTTTTGGCCCGTGTCAAAAAACATATGATCGCAAAACATATGATCAGGATGGAGGGATATGTATTGTGGTTTACTAGTTTACTATTCATTGTATATGCCCTCACCGTAAGATATCTTTCAACATTGTATTATTACTCTTGGAATGTTTGCTACTTAATTTTTGACCCGCTTGCTCGACTAAAGAAAGTCGGATTTCTTTTATGCGCCCTGCAATATAGCTCGAGAGGTTTGAAGGCTATTTCGGGGTTCTAGTATAGTAATAATAGAGTAAACTAGAAAAGACAGTCGAGGAATTTAGCCAAACGGTCAAATGTTTATATGCCTCTCTCACAGATTAAACGAATAGTGTATAGAACTTATTTGTCTTGTGACATTAATTTTATGTTTGTATGTTGTAACTTTTTGTCTCTTGGACTTGCTCCACTCACAAATTCATGAACAAATGAAGAAATGTGTACTTGTATTTCTTATATTGCAAAACTTCCTTTTTCGGCAATTCCTTATGTTTTTCTTATTTAGGTGTCTTAGTCATGTCTTTATGTTTCTATTCGAAGTATGTGCAAGTTACTTTTCTCCGCATGTGCATTTTGATCGTGATAAAGTACAATTTGTGCTGTTTGAGTTTATTAAGCGAAGAAGTTTGAGAAAGTATATATGGAGTAACATTCATTACGTTTTAATGGGTGGATATGTGCATGGATAAGAATATTGGACGACAGGACACCATGTGGAGCTTTTAACCTTCATTAACAATCTAGGAGTTGGTTTAGTGGTATATGGTGAACATCACCGAAGTTATAGTACGAAGTAGCTGGCAGGAGTCGCTGCCTCCAACGAAATTACTGGCATTTTTACTAAAGTTTTCTTATTCTTGTAAATTTTGCTCTTCAATTTGGCACCTTACCATTTTGGCTGCCTCATGTCAGAATTTAAGTATTTAACTCGTCACTCCCTGTTATGCAGGTCACAGCGCACTGTACCTGCTACGTCTCAATAATCTGTTTATGTAATTAAAATGCCCCATACAAAGAATAGAAAAGGTAAAACCAATAATTTGCTCTTCGGAGGTTGGCTGGCATATAGATAATGTTTGATGTGAGATTGATCTTTGCTAATTACAATCATTTGAGATCCAAAAATCCGAAATTTTATTCTTTCTTTTTTTCTTTTGTAGTGTTGATGAAGCGGAATTTGTATAGACTGTTGGAGGCTTTGGAGCACACCGATTGAAGAATAGAAGGCAAGTTAACACGAAGATCTCACTCAAGCTCCGAATTATTCTTTCACAAGAGGTAGGAATCGAACTTCTATTTTAATTAATTTGTTCACTATTTAGGCTTACGTTTTAAATCAACACAATTGGTTCAACCCAAGGTTCTTTACATTTGTTATTGCTGCGGTCTTTTAGAAAAGCACATGTTAGTGCGATAATGCACATATGTCGAATACGGAGTAGTTGCTTTACAAGGTCATTCATTATAAAGGAAGCGTATCGCAAAGGATTGAGTATATGTCGGAAATCCAATTGTTTATTAAGGAACATGAGGCACGTCTGCCAAAGTGCTAATCTACCGTTTCTTAACGAGGAGAAACCATATAAATTATGTTTCAAGTGTCGACACTTTTGTACGTTCACATGAATGGTCAGCCACTTAAAAATTAAAATTACTTGTTTCTAAATTATTAACACAATTTCTTTAATTAGTCTTACAAAAATAATAAAAAATTATCAGATCTTGTCATTATTAACCCGAGTTTTAATAAAATATTGTGTGTATAAAAAATGTCAATTGTGTTATGTGATGTTGAGTGCCTGGAGAAGTGGCAAATTTGAACATACAAGTGATGTAGATCGAGTTTATTTGTACAACAATTATAAATCCACCGTATCAATGAATTTACAAATCAATAATCTTTTTATAATGTAAAATTTTCTTTATTAATCATTTTAATTTATCCAACTTATTTCTTATATAAAAGTTGAATAGAATTGTTCACAAGGGATAAAGCCTGGTGGTTAAATTATGGGTAAAATTCTCGGGAGTTCTAAAATTAAGCTCTTTTCCCGAGCAGTCTTTATGAGAGTTATGTTTTTCAGATTTTGAACATGTAATTTGAAAAACATGGGACATGAGGAACTATTTTTCTCCTCAAAAATTTCTTGTGTCCTCCGGGTAGACGGTACTCTTTACACGTAAGCCGTTACAATATTTCATTTGGTAGATAGTCTTTAAATGTAAGGAGGACGGTCCTCCCGGAGGACACAAGAATTATTCTCCTCAACTTGCCTTAAAAATTAGTAATCCAAAAGTGTTGGGAGAATAGTACAATACCCTTTTTGTTGGGCTTCACTAATCCAAGGTTTCCCTATTTAGACATTATTACACGACCCAACATCTTCCATTCTTACATATAGTACCTTTCCATTTTTAGAGAGAATTAAAAGAAAAAGAAAAAAAAAACAAGTTGTATAATGCAAGTGGCACTATAATAAACCCTAGCATTATGCAATTACATGGATTACATGATCAAATAATTGAGGATTAGTGCTACTTTTAGGCCTATCCAAGGTTAAATTAGTTAGTTAATTGCAAGTTGCAATATTTTGATTATGGTTGATTTACAAATGGAACTTTTCTTGGCATTGTTTAGTTTATCATCATGTTTGGGTGGACTTTTCAAAGCATATTTTTTAATGGCTGTCATCAATCACTTGAACCTAATTCAGTACTATGAAATGATTTTTGTATTCTTTTGTTTTGTTGGGATGTGAGTGTATTATGTTTCCTTAATTGATCAACAGAAAAGGGAGATGACAATTTAGATTATATGAATATATTATGCATTTACGCGTAACAGACACACTTGTTTATGACGATATATATGTAACTATGTAAGTGGGAGTATATTTGACTCGTTTTCATGTTTAGACAGATTTCATCATCCTACGAGAGGCATACTGATTATGTGGATGAATGTAAAATTGTAAAAGATTCGTGTAAGATAGTTTCGATTAATAACCTACATTTATAGGGAAAATGTACTTGAAATGTATCTTCAATTCATGTTCTATGGTATGGCCATTGTAGTGGGTTAATTATGTAAAAACTGGATTCAGAAATTGAGATGTGTTGAATTGTTTGAGAAGTGATGACCCAAAAATGTGTGGTGCCATGTGTGATGAAGCATATCCACTAAAGAGATAGGGGTAAGTTACAACAAATCAAGAAGTGAGTCTTTTGTGAGATACCATTCAAGATTCTTTGAAAAAAAATACTCGTACTAAATATTTAGTGCCTTGTCCTTTTAGCTTATATTGCTAATCACTGTTTAGCCTTAATTATTAAAACGTATTTTTGTTGGATTACTTTCTCTACTGCAAGTGCAAACCACTGGTGAATCGGTGATGGTGTAGCTACTAAAAAGTTTTTAGCATAGTGGTTGATGCAGGGGTTATAATGTTATATGGATAATATGGATAATAGGTTGCATATTTAATCGGAATTTCCTTTCTCTCAATTTTCTCTCACATTCTCTTTAAATAATAATTTCTCCTCTCACTCCTATTTTTTATTTATTTTTATTTGTAAATTTAGAACCGTTAGATCTTGTTAAAATGCGATCTGAACTATTGATAGGAACTTACCTTTCCTTTTCTTTTTAGGTAATAGAGAGGAAACAGACCATATTTAATCCCTTATCCCATATGTACTCTATTGAAGTTGAATCTCATTTGACACAAAAGATGTACGATTGTTTGGCTTTGAAAGTACGTTGTGTCGGGGCCTTGGGAGTAATCAGAATAATCAACCATTGTTACAAGTTACAACCAAAACCTACTTTAAATTTAATTTAAAAAGTTCCGACAATTCGGTTCAATTACCTGAAAACCGATTTATGTACAAAAAACGGGTTTTGGTCCGATCGATGTAAAATTGTAAATCATGTGTCAAGTCCAATTAAGTCGTGGTGAGCCCATGACCTATGCTCGTACCAATATAGACTAGCAGTTCTGTGCTGATTAATGGGCCTTAACAAAATTGAATGATATTCCTGTATTTTCACGACGTATTTTTCAAGTTTATTATTCACAAAATTGGGACAAAGAAACTGTGTGTCTGTCACTTTAAAATTTCTTTCAACTTATCCATCATTTTGCGAAATTTATCAGTGATCATTTGTCATCCATTCATCATTAGCCGTGGAGGAAATGGGTGAATCGGAATATAAATGACTTTATGTAAATATAAATATGTTTCAAGCTAAGAAACACTTTTTTTCCCAAACACCAATTCTCATTTGCGACTGAAGGTATCTGTTACAAGTGAGTGACGGATACCGTTTCCTCTCACAAATGACCCATGTAAGGGTGAGTGGGAAGCACATGGGAGGTGCCCCACCTTGTCTCCTCTCTCCCTTTTGTGAGAGGTCACAAGCTTGTGACGGGATATTCCCGTCACAAGCAAGACGCTTTGCCAAACAAAATGGATCGTCAAGGCGAGGTACTGATTTGATAAAAATCAGTTTTTTTGAAGTCGTAATCGTAAGTATAGCCGGTTGGTTTATATGTTTTAAATCAAACACTTCGAGCCACCATATCACCCAACCGCGAGTTCGGAAATTGATTTTTTCAAATTTGTCGTCTTTAAAAGATCTTTGATGGAAAGAATTACGGTTTTCGAACTTGCAGATAATTTTTTTTCCCAAAAGTAAAAGAAGGATACAAGTACACCGGAAAAAACTAACTTGAATCGAATGACCCATCCTGGGTAACCAATTCAAGCAGTCAAACCCAACGTGCACCCGCATTGAAGATCTGGATCTCCCCCTAAATTTGAATTGATCAACCGAATTTTATTGTTGCATATTGATCATTATCCTCAAATAAATTGATAACAGCCTAGAAATGGCCTCGACTCGATTTAACTCGACTCATTTCAACATGAATCCTTGCAAACCTGGCAAACGGGCCTGGTCCCGAGTCTAGTCAATTTCGGGTTTACAAACTTTGGGTCATTGTCAGGCTGAAGCATTTCGAGTTCGGGTCATATTCATGTTAACTATTATCAGGTTATTTATAGATAATAATCACCGACAATCTTTGGGTTCGATTATATTGGGTATAGTCAATTTGGGTTCGGGTCAAGCTCAGGCCTTGAGTTCGGATGTCAAAACGGGTCATGTTATTCGAATCAAGTTAATTTTACCATGTGTACTTGCAAACCCAATATGACCCGTCTCAAACTATCCCAATTGACCCGTTCGCCAGATACAAGTAAGGTTGAGCAAAACCAAGTACACGGCCCGGTTGTGGAAACCGGTTCGGTACCCGGTTTCAAAAATCTTAGAATTTTCAAACCTCACCCGCACCTCTTTTAATTCGGGTAACCGGTTTTTCTAGATATTTCAAACCCGGTTTTGGTAGAATGCTCTTACTTGATAGAATAAGTTAATAACCAATCCATGCTGTCATTTTGAGTTTCTAAAGACTTTATTTTTAAATATTAAAATTACTTCATATAAAAGTCATACATACAAACTTGAAGAAAGACGTGTGAGAGGCTGAGATGAACGAGATACTCAAATAGGTTTTGATGTTTTGGGCCCAACTTTTGAAGTCTTGAATGTGTTTATTTTCTTATGTTTTTCAGGGAAAAAAATTAATCTGGTTTCAAAAGCGATCTCCGGTTTAGTTTTATTTAAACCCTCATCTACTCCTCATTTATACTCAAAAATTCGATTTGGGCACCCGCACCGGAAAAAACCCAAATTTTCGGTCTCCATTATTCGGGTTTCGATTCGATTTCGATTTAAAAATGCGGTTCAGATTTTTTTGCAGCGAGAGATAATAAGTAGATAACCTGTCACACGGCAATCGACTTCCATATTTTTGCCCCTTCTCAAGTTTGCTCAAGGTTTTAATCCGATTCATTCCTTCTCAATCGATTCATTCCTTCATACGCAATCGAAAGTTTTGATCTTTTATTCAAACTTTTGTTAATTTATTTCCCATTAATTTGGGCCTCATATCCTTATCAATTTTGTTGCAGTTGATTTGATCAGAATATTTGATTTTTTCAATTGAAGAAAACGTTAGCTATGGTTTCTCAACAGTTTTATACCATCTCTACGCACTGGTAAATTTTCCCTCTTTGTTTTTGTTTCCATGAGCGTCATTTTAATCATAGGTAAACAAATAATTGGGACGGATTGAATACCTTTTTGGTGTCAAAGGAGCTGGCAATTATTTACGAACCTATGAACTAATGTGCAGAGTTCTTCCGTCTTAACCACTAGGCTAACACAGTTTTGGATGAAAGATGGGTATATCCGTCTTAACCACTAGGCTAACCTAGTTTTGGTATATCCATTCTTCTTCACCTGTTATTACCTGTTAATCTGTTATGTAGGTGAAGTTGTGAGTCAAAAGACCGTCTTGAATGGGGCGTAGCCAGAAATGAAATTTTGCTAGATCACATTTTTAGAGATTTTCCGAAATCAATAATTTTAACTATTTTTTTGGGTTTTGGGGTAGCGAGTGCCGCCCCTTGCTACTGGGTCGCTCCCCCGGTCGTGATTCTTGTCCATCAAGTAAGATCCTAGAGTAGACAAGACTGGATGGGGTAGCTTTTGGATGATTATGAGTTTCAGTGCTGTTTATTCTTGTTATCCGTCGTAAATAATGTTTGCTAAATGCAAACAAACAGGCTAATTAATCTCATTAGAGGGGGAATTTCCCCGTGTGTAGCTACTTTTACGAAGCTTAAGGAAGACGATATGCCCGGTGAGATAGTTGCTGGGTAAAGATTTCAGGTCATCCAATTTCTAATTGTATTAAACGTGGGCGTCAAGCTTTAAAAAGGATAAAAATGATGCAATCGAATTCAAGTGTAGAAGAAAAACAGACGGATGTGATTGTATCTAAGGATGAAATTGGGATTGGAATTCCACAGATACCCTTTGATCTGTTTGTGAAGAAGACTCGCAAATCTATTCGCTTTACTGATGCTTTTCAGAATCTAGTCTACCAATCAACTGCTTCTCGACACCAACACCATGGCGATCGCAGACATGTCTTGCACGATGTCTCTGGCAATACTCTTATCTCCCTTTTCCGCTCTCATGTCAGTCTCTCTCTGACTCTCTGCTTGATCAACAATTATCCATCATGTCAATCGGTAAAATAAACGAGTATTTACATTTCTGGCGGTGTTATAATATTCAGGATGGCTCATGGAAAGGTCTTAAAGGCGATGGTCTGAGAGAGGAGTTATTATTCAAAGTGGAGCGAACGCTGAATACATTCAGCAAGGCAGAGTTCAATGTAATCCTTACCGGAGACTCGACTTTCACAATGAGAGGTTGCTGTTTTTGGAGAACTTGCACAATCTATAAGCAGGACAAATCTCTAGTAGCTCAGGTAGCAATGTTTAAAAATTCAGTAGATTATGATGGTTTAGAAATTGAGTTGATGCTATGTATTTCGCTTGCATTCTTTCGCAAATGGAGTTAATCTTTTTTTTTTTTTTTTTTTTTTTTGCAGACGAATCTAATGTATACGCTTGGTTTTCGAAAGCACTTCGTCTCAAGGAGTAAATTCAGAGTAACCATATTTCCTGGTTTCGCAGATTATACCTTCATTGCGGCTTTGATATTGGTTTTATTGGAAGGGCGGAAATAATACATGTATTTCGAAACAATTAATATCATGATTCATGATCAATTCATCATAATTGTTGGTGGAGTAGGTTGAAATTTGAAGTGTTGAAGTTGAACAATCTTCTTACCCCCCTTTATTTCTTAGCTTATTTATTGACAGCAAGGAATACCCAAACATCTTCTCAGAGGTCAAGTAACTTAACTGTCAAAGTTCACTCGATCGTAAGTTTTCTCTTTCCAAGTCATTTCCGTCACACGAAAGAAGGAAATACTTTGTTTTTATACGTAAAATCAAAGTTGATTGGTGTGAGCGGCAAGTGCACTCATCTCTTTAAATAAGGGTACTTCGCTAACAAAAAAAGTATTCTTACATGTAAGAAACACTTAAGAAAGTACTTAATCCAAGTCATTGCATAATAATTACTCTTGAGACTGATAAATACGAGTACATGATTATGTGTGAAGAAATTATTGGTTTGTTAAGACTTAAGAATTGATTGACTATCATAATTCTTTATTGCTCAAATATGAACACACATTATTAACTTAATTGCATGAGACAGCTTGAGAAATATAAATTATTATATAGGATGGTTTATGTGTAATTTCAACTTTTTAGCAACTAACCCAACTAAAAAATTCATCGTTCAATGAATAATATGCACACTTTTAATTAAAGAACATGATCAATGATTACACATGTTGTCTTTAAGTGATTTATGTCTTATATATGGCTACAAATTTTATAAATTCAACTATTCAGATACCTAAAAAGCCAAATAAGCTCATTTCATGGAAAAAAAGAAGACTCCCTTTAATGAAGCTTCAAATTGAGTAAAATATAGTGTGGGTGAGTCAAGTATAAACACAAGATGATCTGTACAAGACATAAGACGCTTTTACAAGTGATCTAATATAAAAGTGCATGTAAAATTAAAGAAAATTACTCGAAGTATTTGTGTACAATTTCGTACTCCCTTTATGTTAGTGTACTTATTATTGGGAATAAATATAATAGTTAAGCCTCAATCATCAAGGTTTTGGTTGAGATGGTTCATCTAATATGGTATCAGAACAGATATGACCAAAGGTCAAAGGTTCAAATACTGGCAGCCTCCAATAACTCACGAAGTGAAATTCAGCACATGGTACGGGGGAGCATGTGCACTAACCACTCTTCGAGCCCAACAGGCACTCGTTAAAGTTTTGGTTGAAATGATTCATCTAATACTTATCCCGATATTATACACGAACAACTTTTCCATTCACAAGATACTACACCATATTCACGATTTTCAAGACCTAATAAAAATCATGCCGCTTTATCTCACATTTCACACTACGAGTCTAAGACCCATAAAAGTCTTAAAATCTTAAATAGTAACATAGGATAGCCTAAAGTTTACAAGTGACACCTTTTTTCAGTTTTTCTCATATAAAATGTACCCATTAGTAAATCCGATAAAGCTTATTGTGAGACCGACTCAAACCTTACAATTTGTTTGTCAAAATTGGTGAGTAGTAGGAATTTACCTGCAACAACCAACGCCCGGCCTCATGAAAATAAAAGGCTAACAGAATGCAATCTCTCATTTTACAACATTTTAATTAATTTAATTTAATACGTCTCTCTACTTTTTCTCTCTCCTCTAATTTCTTGGTATTCACAGGTAATCTTCATCACCCACCTTTATTAATTCAATCATCTATTTCATTCAGCAATTATTGTTTTTTTTTTTAATTTAATTTGTGCATAATTATATAATTGATGTTTGTCGGTGGGAATTTTGCAGTGAATTTGATCAAAAGATATAATCTTTTTAATTGATTATTTTTTACTGTGGAAAAATGGCTATGTTATCTGAAGAAATTACTACCCTTTGCAGTCACTGGTAATAATTTATCTTCTTTTTCCATGTTTTTTTTACTTGTTGGGTTGATTTGATCATTGGAATTGATGTAATGTTTGCAGTTTTTTGTATGAGTAGTTTATGTTAAGGTAGCTGGGCTAAGTGAGGACTCTTCTGTGTCCCGTTTTCGCGTCCCATCTCGTGTCCTATTGCTATGCTTAATCGTTGATTATGAAAATATTGAGGGTATGGGATTGAATGGATGTTGTGGCACAAGATAAAGGTGATGGGATAGAAGACGGAACACGAAAATGGGATAGAGAATTCGCTCTTAGCTAGGCTTGTAGTTGTTGCTAATTGATGCCCAAGTTTGTGTCTTTGATTGTTTTGTTATGGATGGAGCTGAAATTTGATGAAGTTTACAAATTGTTTGTTTTTGTTATGTATTACTGTTAGCAAGATATAAGAAGTGGGATGGACCTTGATTATATGTTGGGTTACTCCCTCCGTCACAATCATTTGCTTACATTTCTTATTCTTTGTGAGGGGGGTTTTAGCCAAAGCCTAACAAATGGTTGGGACGAAAGGAGTATATGGTAATGTTATGAGTCATGTCATGTCGGTCATATGAACATGGATATGATATTTGGTTTATGCTGAAAAGATGGAGCTTTGTGTGTTCCTGTAGAATTTTAACTCTTGTTATTCTTTTGATTCCAGCAATAGACCTATCCCTTCGACAAACATCGATTTGCATTTTGTACACTGCTCTCGGAATCTTGAAAAATGCAAAGTTTGTGGTGATATGGTTCCAAGAAAACATGCTGAAGATCATTACCTTGAAACTCATGCTCCTGTAAGTCGCTCTTTCCGTGGATGTACATAAACTCATATATGCTTTCTTTGCCTCATTCTCATCTATGACAGTGTTAAAGTTTGAGCCCTTGATGACAATCATGTGATGTACTTCAGGAAAAACTTCTTCACACTAAGGGTACCCTTGTACATCCTTGGGGAAGTTTGTGTTAGTTTAACGTTTGTTCAACTATTCATAACAGCTATCCAACCATGATAGTAGGACCTCAACATTTAGAACAAAAAACTGAAAAGTGGTTACAAAATTCCATTTTAATTTCATTTCCAAAGCTTATACTGCTCACCCTATAATTAAGTACTTCCGGGGCTTTAAGATTTAGGGGTAAGCCAGCTAATTGGACCATTAGGGTCTACGATCACGAGTCTTACACTATTATTTGTGAGGTATACGTACTTCACATCAAAGCAGATGCTTCTGAGGGGATTATTGTGTTTATGTGTGTGCTTTTTGAGCCTGACGAAACAAATTAGATGGCTTAGGAGTGTATTTGCACGACATTCCTAAACACTACAAGAAAACAGGATTTGGGCGACTGAAAACATTCGCTTAAAGCAAATTGGCGATTGAAAGTAGTCGCCCGAGCCCAGTGCAGGCGCTGGTTGCCTTTTTCGATTCGGGCGACTGAATTCAGTCGCCAAAATTGGCGACCGCTTTATTAGTTGCCAACTAGACAATATGATAGTAGTCGCCAAATTGGCGACCGAAAATAGTCTCTAAAGATTCTTTTCAGTCGCCATTTTGGCAACCAATTGCTTTTCAGTCGCCAACTTTGGCATTAAAAAAAAAAAAAGCCACTGATCTGAAGTCATGCTCGGAAACCAAAAAAATATGGCATTAATAAATTTACATTAACTAAAAAGAGCCGCATATCTAATCAACACCATCAACATTAACAACAACATTTAATATGATTAGAATTTGCGCATCATTGATACATACTCTCAACATTTAAAAACATGATTTGAATTTGGGCATCATTTACTAAAAGAGCCACATTTCTTTGCTAAATTTACATTACATTATAATCAAGTTTAACATAAAACTACCAACACCGTCGAGATTAACAACAATTTCTAATAACACGAAAAACCAAATTTTCTCCGTCGACCGCCAACTTTCATCGTCGAACACCGCGCTTCCCTTTCCTTTATATTCTCCTTTGTTTCCCTGTTAGTCGTGCTCCTTTTGCACCTACCACAACAATAATTTTTGAAGTAAAATCATTTTCAATTCAAGATCTTAATGAAAGAGGGTGAGATTGTGATGAATATTAGCCAAGAAGAGCAATTAAACTTGAGATTGGATAAAAGAAGAGCAATTAAAGGAGATGAAGTTGGGATTTTTTTGTGGGTTAACAATTAAACAAAACTTTCAAGGAATATTTTTTTATTTATTTATGTGGGTTAGCAGGTAAAGAGAAAATCACATAAGAATAAAGAAATAGGCAAAGTTGGGGATTATTGTTTATGTAAGGTAAAAGGGAGGCGTGACTTATTGTATGTAAGGTAAGTAGGTGATACCTGGGGGTGGTGAGATCTATATGGTTTGTGAATGAGATTTTTCACTCGGGCGACTGAAATGTCGGCTAACTTATTTCGGTCGCCAATTTGGCGAATTGGCGACTGTTCCAAGCAATCGAATTTTGATAGTCGCCCGAAACTAGAATTCTTGTAGTGAAACCATTCAATGTTTTGGGAACTTTGTGGCAGTAGTTGAAAGAGTTGGTGTATGGAAAAGAGGGTTGATGAGATTAAGTAGAGCTGTATCTCAATAAAGGGGGATGGAGTGCACGGTGCACCCCAGTGTTGTTTCCAACGATAGTTTAAACATTTAAGTAGTCAACTGTTATTATGAAACGATTTTGGAGCATGGGAGACTTCATTGTACTGTTTATAAGAGTAGTGTTACTTGTTGCTCCCATTGATGGGTAGATTATGTATGCTTCCTGTGCAATGTACTTTTCTGGGCCATGTCGATGTGGCCATGTATATAGACAAAAGCAAATTTACAAGACAGTGGCCGATAAATGAGACATCATCATGACACTTAGAGACTCTTGTATATGTGAGATATATATTCTCAAGTTTGCTGGTATCTATTGGGTACACCAACAAAAAAAAAAAGCAATCAAAAGTAGGTGCAATTGCGGTAGGTTCTTGAGACGTCTTTGTGTACACAGCTTTTATGCATGCAACCTTCCATGACCTTATCAAAGCAGTTAAGTAGCTGTTCCCTTGAAGATGTGAAGTTACTGGGTGTTTCTTATTTTCTCTTATCTTTACAAGAATGCAATCATAAAAATGAACCAGATTTTAATTAGTCTCTAAAATTCTCAATCTCTCTTTCACATCATCAAGGCACTAGCAAGAAGGGAATGCATAATACTGAAAATGTTTCTCTAGTGTCATTGACAAGTATTCTGTCTTTGTTTTGCTTGATTTATGGTGTACTATCTCATGGACAGGTAGCTTGTTCTCTATGTACTGCGACAATGGAACGTGATATCTTGGATGCGCATAAAGGTGAAAGCTGTCCTCAAAGGATTATAACATGTGAATTCTGTGAATTTCCTCTGCCTGCCATTGATTTGATTGAACATCAGGTTTGTCAAGTGATGGAAACATGTATTTTGCTATCGAGTCCATATACAGTCATACTTTAACCTCTTGCTATAATAAAAAAAAAGTATTTAAAATTATCAAATAACACTGTTTTACAGGAAGTATGTGGAAATCGGACAGAACGCTGTCTTCGTTGTAGCAGGTATATCAGATTACGTGATATTTATGTCCATGAAACGACTTGCAATGGTGTTGTGGAGAGCATCGTGGGCTCTTCCAGGTAATGATGCACTACTTTCTTTTTGCCTTTTACAGCTTTAGCTTCTTCAGTAGCTAATTTTGATTATGATGACGCTGATGTTGGAGTTGGTTGAAAGATTTTATTGGGTTTAAATCAGAAACTTGTGCAGATGGCAATCGTGGTGTAGTTTGTTTGATACTGATGTTAACCTAGTGAAAAGGCTCTGGCTTATTAGGTCACCAAATCACCATTTAGAATTTCCTTGAGGGGATGTTCACTACCATTAGGCATACTGCATAAGTATGACACCTTCGCTAGCCAACATTTATTGGAATACAAATAACTCGGTCTTGGTGCTATATGTTTTGATGCCATAATTTTTTTTTTTTTTTTTTTTTTTTGTGTTGTTTCCAGAAGCCACATTTTTTTGGGGGGGGTAAAAAGTAGACTCTTCTTTCTGCGACTTATCATCCAGTCTTTGGTGATTGGTTGGGGATTCATTACATAATAGATAAGTTGTTGACATTGCATGAAAGATCAACAATAATGGGATCTGGAGTTCCACTTTTCGATTGAGGGTCTTTCATTTTCTTTTCGGACCCATTAAGCTGTGCTCCTCAAAGACTTTTGGTTTTTTTTTCGTATACTGTCCGTGTCTGATCCTGTTTTCATCTAGTCTCTCTCAAGTCATCTGTTCAACTTCTCTTAGCTGTGGCCATTTTTATCTTGGTAATGCATTTCCATTTGCCTTTTGAAGCGGGAGAAGTTCATATCGGTCTCCTAGGACTTTTGCGATTTAAAATTCGGTGACCGATCAAGATGGATTTTGTTAAGGTATTTAGTCTAGACTCTAGAGAGATGGTCTCATACTCTTTTAATGTGAGACCAACCCATCTAAATACAAAAATCCAGCTCGTCTATCTGACTAAGCTTAAAAAACTAACAAAACAATAACTACCCCAATTATTTATATCCTCATTTTCATGATGATCCTATCATTAGGCTGTCTCGTATTTGAATTTACGTTGTTGAAGTAATGTCTTCTAGACTTTCACCTAGTGAGTAGCCATGTAGGTTGCCAGTGGGTATGTGAATGATAGGTTCAAGATGTTGCTCTATATATTCATGTTTGTGCGTTGCTGTCTATATGACTGATTGAGCGGTTGTTTCCCTGGTTTACTTGGTAAAGATCTGATCTTTGCTCTTTAAAGTCAGTGTCATTGATGCGTAACAATCTAACATATCATTCTCATAACTTTACCTTACAGGGATGGATGGACAGGTCCTGAAAGACCACCACGACCAGAAAGAAGGGCTGGACCACCGTTTCTGCGTAGACATCTGCTATTCTCTATCGCCATCACCGGAATTGCATTTATCTTGGGATCTCTGCTCTTTCAGAAGAAGTCTGACATCACTCCAGCTCACTAGACATCAGGCAGCACAGTACACTTTATAAGTAAAATTTACAATTTGAGGCTCTGTATTATGTGTATCGGAACCAATGTGCAGAATTTGTCTTTCGACCAAAAATGCTGGCCTTACATGCTGGCCAAGCATTAAGCAATGAATGAGGTTTAATTTTTCAGAACTGATTAGAGAACAGCAGTAAATATATGTCTAGTGCCTTCTTTGTGCTTTTGTTCGATGTATGTCCTTTCTTTGTGCATTGAAAGGAGAATAAGATCGTCCTCTGTTTATTGAAACTCCCTGTTGCACAAAATACTCTTCATTTAGCATGCGTGGCGCCATGTACCATTTTCGGATAATGTTGTATTTAAGAATGGATGTGTTTACATGCGTATTTAGATCTGGTGAATGTTTGTGAAATTGATTTTCCGCCTGCGTCTCAAGTTCTTACCGCTAAGGCCTCCTGAACTTCGGCTCACTTCATGCAGGCAACATATGTAATTCAGACTGTCTATGACCGGTGTCAGCTGGAGTAAATATGATTTTTTCCCAACTCGGGTAATCTTAATTTCTTTTTTCATATCCAATTTCGTTAAGAGTATTTACTTGTGATGCTGAAATCTTAGATGTAGTTCTCGATCTAATCTTCATCGCGGATCACGTAAAAGTGATAGAAGAGTCTCCCCTTGCTTGTCAGTAGTTGACATATAGACATAAAATAGCTGCTGAATGTTCTTTTGCTAAAATCTATCTTAATTGTGACATGTATATGCAATTTCCATCCCGGTCATTTCCTTGTGTCGGCTTTCGATAGGAAGTCTAGGAATAAAAAGAGGGTCCTATAAGAATTACAACTTGCACATGCTTAAAACAAAAGTGTAAAGTAATGAACGAGACAC
>JAOWBH010166081.1:0-19640 GCA_028566215.1 Silene coronaria
AATTAGATAATAATTAATTATTTACAATTTTTCTATTAGAAGTAGAAAAATAATTTTCCTATTAAAATTATAAAATAATTAGTTATTAATAATTTTCCTATTAGAATTAGAAAATTGATTTTTTATATTAGAATTAGAAAATGATAATTTTCCTATTAAAATTAGAAAATAATTAATTATTTACAATTATAAGTAGAAAATTAATTTTTCTATTAGAATTAGAAAATAATTAATTATTAATAATTTTTCTATTATAATTAGAAAATTAGTTTTCCTATTATAATTAGAAAATTGATAATTTATTCCTATTAAAATTAGAAAATAAATAATTATTTACAATTTTTCTATTAGAATTAGAAAAATATTTTTTTTAATATTTGTGCACTTATGATTTTCAAATTATTGTATTTTTCCACTAAATATGACTGAAGCGAAAATCATAATTGTAAATTTTGTGGAACGAAGACCCAACCTAAAAGTTTCAATATTAAACCTTAACCGAACCCAAAGTATTAGGCGCAATCTTAGATTGAAATAGACCGAAAACTAAAATTTGTCACTAATATATATACAATAATTAAATTAAATATCAAATCAATTATAATAAATACTTGAACCATTAATAATTTAAGTACAAAAATATAATTTTTTAGTTATATATACATACGGCTAATTTATTTATTTTATATATATTCAGTTAAATGTTTTAAATAAGATTGAATAAATATTAGGTGCGTTATAAAAAATTGTTATAATTCCTTACAAAAACTTATTTATAATATAAAAAATACGTTTCACACTATAATAGTATAAGAAAGAAAAATGAGTTGTAGTATTCTTATTGTACTGCGAAGCAAACAAGTTCTCACGTGAGTATATAGCCTCTCTTATTTATAGCACAAAATTTGTAAGATTTCCTTCATTTATGAATAGTGTCAAATAATTAAATAGTCTGTTATTTTTAATAGAAGAAGTACTATATACAAACCTTATAAACCTTAGGCACTCTAAGTGAAATTAATCAAACTCTACATACCAAAACCAAAAATATGCTTATATTTAAGATAAACCAAATTGGAATTATTCAAACTAATAAACCTATTAGCTAGCCTAATGGCTTAATATGCTTATATCTTTATTGAGTTGTTTTATCTTTTTCTTTTTTTCTTTTGCTTAAACGGTACTTTAATAGAAAAGCGAATAGTCAGGTGATAACTCGGCACAAGACGTATAACACATAAAATGAAATAGCGCATTTGGGCTCAAAAACAATTTTCAAGCATAGTGAGCCTCTTGATTAATGTTGTTAGGATCGGGATTGTACTTTGGATCGATTGAGAGGTTGGATTGAATTGGTAGAATAGGATTGTAAAACCTTAAGATCTTACAAATTCGCTAAATACAGTTTTTTTATTAGGTAAAAACATATAATTGAAGATCAAATCACTTATTTATTCTTCTTTATCCTTAAAATTAAAATATTGATAATTAATGATTTTAGTATCATTATATGAACATGTTTTACAACTTATACGAAATTTGAATTTTACAATGTCATAATATAAAAATATATATTAATATATTTAATATGAAAACTGGATAGTAAGATCTTAAAATCGTAGGATCATATTATGATTCTACCTCTAGGAATTTTTAAATGAATAGGATCATAAAATTCTACAACCATGATAGAATCGTAGAATCCAGGATCCGTCTAGCATTTTGGATCGTAAAATCGTATATTTTCGGATCAAATAGGGATTCTAATAACAATACTCTTAATAGCTTCTTGCATAAAAGAAATGGTAGTCGAGTACGTAGTTCGCCCCAAAGAGGTAAGAGTGGTACACTTGAAAGTCCATCCTTCTAACCATTGCCCTAAATGATCATGGACAACTCAACTAATACTCCCCAAAAGTGAAGTAGCGCTAAAGGATGCGATTACATTGATTTTGTCCAAGGAGAATCAGGAGGGGGCAATAGATTGGATTGACGGGTATTTGATGGCGAGCTTTAAGAGGGAAATTGATACTCTCCTTTTTGTTTCTCTTCATTTCCTCTCACAATCTCTTTAAATAATAATTTCTCATTTCACTCCTATTCTTCCTTTATTTTTATGCGTAAATTTAGAACTGTTAGATCTTGTTAAAATGCGATCCAGAACATTTATATGAACTTGTCTCTCCATTTCTTTTTAGGAAATGGAGATCAAATGGATTGCTTTAAGAGTGTTGGTAAGAGATGAAAAAGAGCAACGAATATCAGTAGAAGAAAACTAATAAACCTATTAACCTACTGGCTCAATGTTAATTTCTTTATTGAATTGACTTCTTGGTACACATCTTTTTGGGGTTAAAATAAATGGCACTCTAAATAGAAAAGTGAGGGCACTCTAAATAGAAAAGTGAGAAGTCGGGTAATAGCATGACACGTCGAGTCAATATACATAAATGGGATTTAAAAAAAGGAGGAATAATGACCCACCAAAGTATCCATTAGCAACCGTGTGATCTTTTCAGTAGTAGATACTCAATATTTGAGCACACAAGTTATCAATAGACAGATTAACGATAGAAAAGGGAGTTGATGAGGAAATAATCATGCATGCAATTGCACAAGAATGAAGGGCAACTATGGAATGACAAGTAGTTCGCGTTAAAAGGGGTAAAAGAGGTACACTATGAAATTCATCCTTCTAACTATTGCTCTTAATGATGACAGACAACCCAACCAGTCCCCGCCAAAAGAGAAGTAGGGCGAAAGGAGACGGCTACAATAATTTTGTGGCAAAGGGAATCAGTAGGGGCTCAATAGATTGGGTTGGCACATGCCACAAGAATGTGAAATAGACAAACTGCGAGATGGGAGAGGGTAACATTATGTGGGAGTATACCTCACAAAGCAAGCCACAAGAAAAGAGAATTACAATCCTCGGTACATGTAGTCCATAACCATTTAAGGTTAGACCAAGAAGAGATGGATAAGGTTAGGGTAAAAACACTTTTTAGAATAAGAAAGGGCTAAAGAGAAACTTTTAAAGGAGCATCGAAAGCTGATATAACCGTCGAAACGGGGTTAAAAAATGAGTAACAAGAATATTTTCGATAAAAAAAGATCAAAACACAAATTAAACTCACTCTCAGAAACGTTCCAAAAAGGCGTACAAAGGATTTCAAATACGTGGTTGAGGTGGGGAGGAGAGGTCCGAAAAGAAGGGATATATGGTGATATTACATGCTATACAACAAGGCAAAATATTCAATGTCGTAAAACTGTAGAAGTCTTCAATTCAAATTAGAATAATAACCCAATAGTTTAGGCTGAAGGTCAAATTAAAGGACTAGGTAATAAGCGGAATCTAATAAGAGGCCCACACATCATGAAGCGAGGGGCAGTCCCTTAAAATGTGAATGATGTTCTTAGATTGATAGTGTGACACATATCACAGGAAGGTGAAATAAGCGAACCTCAAGAGGAGAGGGTAACATTATGTGGGAATATATCCCTCTAACCAAACCACAAGAACAGATAAATACGAATACGGGTGCTGGGTACGAGTAAACCATAACCATTGAAGGTTGGGTCTGAAAAAAAAGGTAAGGTGAGGTTAAAATCAATCTTTAGAGTAAGAATGATCTTAAGAGCAACTTTTAAAGTAAGGCGATATAACACTCGGCGTAGGGTCAAAAGAAAAAATGATGGAAAAAAGAGCATAACTTAAACTCATTGTTAGAAAAATTCCAAGAGTCATTGAAAATAACAAAGGATATCAAACATGTGGTTGAGGTGGGGAGGCCGAGGTCCAACAAGAGGGGATCTTAGAGGTCTAAGGATGTACCACAACTATATTATTCATTTATCATACTTTAGATACAAAACTCAAAAGAGAGAAAACGTGTATATGTAACACATGGAATGTTAAGTGAATTAAAATACAAATGAATTATCATTTTTGTTTGTTTTTTAATTAAACCTCTTAAAACTACTATTTAAAGGAAAAAATGTCATCCAAGTGTTAATCATTTAGAGTAATAAAACCACATATTGAAGTAATAATGATCGATAATTAAATTATGTTAGCATTAAAATTATCTTCAAATCCTCTATTGTCCTTACACATTATACAGTTAGTCAATTATTTTAGAATCCGTGCAGCGCACGGGCAAAATACTAGTGTTTAATATAAGCCGCATAAATTGGTAAAACGTAGGTAAATAATTGTTACCAAAAAAAGCCCATTGGTTCGATATAACCCTTATTTTCCTTCATTGATTAAAAGGGTTAATAATTAAGTGTTAGTTCCCTTATTGTCCTTGTTGTAATTCATTTGAGATAATCAATAAAATTCTAGTGCAACTATAGTGAGTACATAGTCAATTTGGTGAACCTCATATATTATTATGTCCCTCTTATCTTATGTATATATGTAAAAATGGGTTGAAACACTATAGATGTACCATGATGCGTATACAACTTTAATGATAAACATAATTGTAACTAATCATTGAATAGTTACATAATGACGTCAATTTATAGACTATACATCTGGTTGTACAGTTGCATAGTACAACTAGGGTTATTTTAGTCTTTTTAATTGTAATTGTTAAAATTTAAAACAAAAAAATCAACGTAATACAAAGGCAATCCCCCTTCTCCCTCTAACTGCTTCCCACATCTTTCTAACTGCCTTCCATTTTCTTCATTATGCAGTCATTTAATCATCTTCTCCATTTAAATCTTCTCCATTTAAATTATTCAATCAATTATATCTCTTATTCTTCAATCATAATTAACAACGATTTAATCAATTTTTATCATCAATGTTGGACGAAGCTTCAATGGCTGAAGAAAAATCCGGTGTACCAACATTAATGAATCATGAAACTTCGAAAGAACTTGAAACTTCAATGAAAATTGAAACATTGAACTCGGAATCAATAGCTTTGGAAAGACAACTAGAAATTAAATCTCTCAATCAAGGTAATTTTTTGGGGTGATCCTAATAAAGCTCATTAAGTTCTAATGGGATTGAGTTACTGTATAGATATTTGCTTGATCTTAATAAAGTTATTAAACAAGTACAACAATCAATCAAACAAGTTGAGTTACTGTATAAAAAAAATGAGCTAATAATCAAAGAAAATGAGCTAATATACAAAGAAAGTGAGCTAATACACTAAGAAAGTAAACAAGGAGAAAATGAGCAAATAATCAAAGAAAATTAGCTAATAGACAAAGAAAGTGGGCTAATAGCCTAATACGCAAAGAAAGTAAACAGAGAGAAAATGAGCTAATAATCAAAGAAAATGAGCTAATACACAAAGAAAGTGAACAGAGACAACGTATATTTTACTTTTATTTTTATTGGGCTTTAGATAACTTGATATACAATATATGGGCCTATTGTATAATGCTAATATACAACAGGGTGTAGGATCTTATTTGCGAATGAATGTGGCATAAATCTCAACCGATTATTCATTATAGCTAATCATTAAATAGTTACATGATAAATGTTGTATAAAACTCAACAAAATATTGATTATAGCTAAATAAATATTACTTTACTAATTTAAATTAAATAAGTATGGTGATTTGATTTAAATTTCTAAATAATATTTTGATAAAAAAAATGTAAATCATTATGCTTATTGCAATAAAAATGCTTTCTAATGAGTATAATTTTTGTTTTATATAAATTAAAATAGTAAATCATTATGCTTATTGCAACAAATGCTTTAGAGAGAGAGAGAGAGAGAGAGATCTTAATTAGGTTACACCAACAATCTTACAAAGCTTTTACCCTAAATTAATTAAGTATATATTTGAGATAAAAGATAATTATAATACAAAATTATTTTAGGAGATTAGCAAACATTAGAATTGCAAAAGCAAAAACAAAAGCAAAAAAACAAAAAAAAAAAAACACTGAAAAATTTCCCGCATTTAGAAAATTTAGAATTATATAGTATAAACTAATCTACGTCTCTCTGTTTACAATGAATTCATGACCTTATCTCTTTGTTTTTTGTTTTTTTAATAATTTTTTATTTTTATATCTATTTCCTTATATTCTTGGGTGTTAAAAAATCATTAAAATGTTTACTCGGCTATATTAATTACGTCATTGCTCATTCATGTACAAGTTTTACTCTATTATGTACTATTTTTCATAACTTTTCCATCACCTACCATTTCTCTCTTAAACAAAAAACGAGTTCTCTTCTTTTGTCTTCTTCTAAAGAATTTATCAAATTTTTGGCAAATTCAACAAGTATACATCTTAATTCTCACATTGATCGAGTAATTTTCTTCGATTTAGCATTCATTTATCATAGTATTGAATTAATTACATACAAACTAATTTAAAGTAAATTATACAAATAGAGTTATAACGCCATTGAATTAGAGTTATAACGCCATTGCAAATGTACTCGTTTAAGCATTGTGAATACGAGAAACAATTAAAAAGAATAAAGAACATGGCTGCTTTGAATTTGAGCATTCTAATCTCGTTTGTACAAAACCTCATGTTTAGTGGGCTGACCATTCACAAATTGAACAAAATTGTCGTTCAATTTATACGCGTGAAATGAACAAAGCCCAGCAATTTAAGAAAACATTGATTTGTTATGAAAGGACACATAATTTTAATGGTGTTTTGAGAAGCCCTACAATCATGCCAGTGACGCTCTGATCGCGTCAGTGGTAAAGGGTCGCAGCGTAGTGTATGAGGGGTGGTTATTGGGAGGTGGTGGTAGCACAGGTAGGGAGTTAAAGAGAGATTTCAAATGGGTAGAAAATTAGGGGGAAGTTGAAATGAGAAGGGTAAAATGGGTAATCACATACATGATTGAGTAAATCATGTACATGAAAGAGCAACGCCCTTCTTATTTTGTGTGTAGTTCATACCAAAAATTGCTACGTTGATAACTTTTGATAGTGATTCATTTTTTTATTCCTGGTCATATTATTACTTTTTATTATACCATTTTTACTTTAATCTACGAGTATAAATAAAATAAGTAAAAGGATGCTCAACATAAACATTGACTAGGGAATGCAATAGGGATGAGACAATCTTACAACATAATTCATCACATTTTGATTGAAACCAAAAAAATCCAAATACGGTGCAATTAATTTAAATTTACAGAAGCCAAAGCTTAATATCGCGATCGCTTCAATTCTTATTGAAAAATATATTAAGTACGAACGGAGTAAGTAATTAGTCGAAAATCCGATTATAAAGTTCATGGAGTAAACAAGTCGAATTGAGTCGAGTCGAGTCAAGTAGTCTACCTCTTGCAGACGACACCCTCACCACTCATCCCACTACCACAATTCATGCTACTATCAAGCTCAAAACTCTCCAATGCGCCCCATTCATGACCGCCATTGTTAAACCTCGAAACCAAACAATCTGTTGCAAAAAGATTACTTGTAGAATACTCTTTATCACCACCCATTACCGGCATTGCAACACCCATCTTCACCTTACTTACATAATCATCTCTGTATGTCTTCCCCAACACGCCATCTACTCCTTTGCTTAATGAGTTGAACTTAAACCCTAAATCGAGATGCGCAAAGCAATCGTCTTTGGTTATTGCGTAATTGTGGACTCGGGATTCCTCTTCAGTAATTGGGACCACCTTGGCGGAAATTGTCATTTTTCCTTCGATTTCGATTACCACGTCGTTTGAGTCGGAGGTTCGGGTAATGGTGATTTGGCGGGTGGTAGTTGTGGACTGCCATTTGAAGTGGGTGGTGTCGGGGAGGAAAATTGGTTCGTTGTCGAGAGCGAGGGAGAGACGATCGACAGCAGGGTTCCAGGCAGCGGTGGGCTGAGCTCCTACGTAGAGACGGTGGTTGTCGAAGAGGATGCCGATGGATTGGACCCAAGTGAAGTCTCGGGTCATTTCAGGGTTGCGTTTTCCAATGAAGTGAGCGTTAATGTGGAGGTTTGAATCGGATACGAGACAGAAGTCTTTGTCTTTTTTGCCGTGGAAGTAGAAGGTTAGGCCGTCTCCTCCTATGAAACGTGGGTCTTGGCATACTGCTCCGGGGTAGTCACATGCTACAAAATCAATGGGAAAAAGGGATTTAGTTCGACACTAATACAATCGTAAAACGGATCCAAACACAACTCTGTTAGTGGGTAAAAGTAATTACTAAAAGATCTAGTTTTACGATAAATTAATGTAAATTGTTGGTAATTCGAGAAATTAGTGCAAAGACATCATTAACAAATTGACAAGTTATTCTTGTGTTACAATAAATTTATGTAAAATCATACTCTTACGCAATTATTTATGTTCACTATAACGACTGTTTGTTCACTATTATGAAACGATCTCGTATTAGGCTTATCTTGCGTTTGAGACCATTATAGAGTATATGCAATGCAGTATATTGTTGAATGAATTATGAAGCAAAAAAGAGTAGAAGACATACAGCAGACAGGTTTGCAAGAATTGCAATCGACTTGGCAAGAAGTAGGACAACTGGCAGGGCAAGTAAACTCTTGACCGTAACATGCTTCGTAACCCTTGTTTCTGCATCTCACTCTCTTTCTTGCAGCAACACCTGAAAACGGTGGTGGTGATGGTGTTGAGGGAGTAGTCGGAGGAGATGGCCAAGGGACTGCAGGTCCCGGGTATGGAGATGATGGTGGAGTTGATGGTGTAGGAGTTACTGGAGACGGTGGTGTTGCTGGTGATGGTGTAGGAGTCGATGGTGTAGTAGGCGTTGGTGTTGGTGGAGATGGCGTAGGAGTCGATGGGGTAGTAGGAGTTGGCGTTGGTGGAGATGGTGTAGGAGTCCAAGGAGGTGATGGAGTAGTAGGCGTTGGTGTTGGTGTTGATGGAGGAGGAGGTGACGTTGACGGTGTTGGAGTGACTGGAGAAGGAGATGGTGGTGGTGTTACTGGTGGTGGGGGCCAGTAGGGTGGTGAAGAAGGAGAGGGTGTGGGAGGAGTTTGTGTAGGAGGGGATGGGGTGGGAGGATTAGGAGATGGTGGGACATAAGGGGTTGGTGTTGGTGGTGATTCCGTAGGCGGCGGTGGAGAATATGACGGAGTAGAAGGAGTTGGTGAAGACGGAACTGTAGGAGGAGAGTATGTCGGAGGGACAGGATCAACGGCAGGAACCGGTGGTGAATCACCTTCTTTTTTACCGTCACCTTTACTCTTTTCACCATCCCCGCCTTTACCTTTATCATCACCACCTCCAGATGAGTCAGATGGGGGTTGGACATAGGGTGGCGACAATTCAGTATCGCCACCAGATGGTGGTGATGATCCAGAAGTACAAATGGGTTTGCAAGAAGCACATTCTACTTCACAGCCATCAGGACAAAATTTAGGACAAACATGTGGCAAGTTGTAACACATTTTGTACTTCTTAATCTTACATGATGCCTGAGCTGGATGGTTTGCGATACCCGGTGGAGTTGCCTCTACCATGGCCAATAACAAAACTAAGCACCCAAGATAAATCATCTTGGGCCATGCCATTTTTCGAGATGTCGACACTAAAAATGTAATAATACTCTGTATACAAGTAAGGTTATGTATTTGTGGTCGAATAATAAAGAAGATTAATGATTGAATTGAGATATGTGTAGAACCCATAAGTGTGGTGTTTATATAGGAGTGTTTGCAGTTAAGAAGAGTTGCTTTGCTAAGATGTAGGATCAAGGAGTCAACCTCAAGTGAACATTCATCAAGTCATCTTCACATGTATATAACATGGAACTTAAAATTGAAATGCTTCATACTAATATTACTTGGAACTTTCATTGTTACAAAACAATAAAGATGGACCTTTAATTGTTGTTCATGCCATGCTGCATTTCTTATTTTCAAGTTTGGTATCACTTCAAAAACAGTTTATTAATTGAGTGTTTCAAAAACTTCCTATGATGATCGATGTAGTCCAATATCATTGAAGTTTTGCCATTATCCTCACTCTTTTCTGAATCGACACATGTTTATTTGTGACTCATAAGGAGTTACTTTTTTTTCTTACAAAATACGATCATATTCAACTTATACAACGTTATAATATTTCTTTATTTCATTATATTTCAGAAACCCGTTATGATATATGTTTAATTTGGTATCACTTTATGTCTAAGAAAGTTGTACTTTCCCAATTAGCAGCAAGAGTTATTAAATGATAGATTATATAAATACAAGTCAATGAGCATGTTATTTGAAGATACTTGCTAAATGAAGTAAGAAAGTGGTTATGAATTGATCATATAAGCCCTACACTAAAAGAAACTGGAGTAGTACAGTGACTGCAGGGTTAAGAAACCTTAATTTCATTAAAATTTTTGCCTTTTGTCTATCAAATCTCTTCTAAGCAATGCATCACTCAACTTTACAGCTACAAGCAAGTTTAGTTCAGTGAGCCTCAGCTCCGAGGAAATTGGTACTTGCCCCCTCACAATTATATGCCACATGAATACATGATCTTGTTTCCTACTCGAAAGGAAATTTGCAGTTTCATTAACCTGGGAGAAGGCTCGTCCCTAAAAATGAGATTCGTAGTTCGAGGAAATGCACTATTTCTCATTTTTTTTTGTTTCTGTATAGAAAATTCCTGGCAAGCTCTTTTTTGGAAACAAGAAAGTCATTTATTGTACAGTAATTTGTTCAAGACCGTCTTACACAATAATTTGTACTCCAACTTTCTCCGTTTGGAGATTAATAAACAGACATTGTGTATTCCTAAAGATTTTACGTGTCTTGGCTCTACTGTCAGCGTGTGACCCGGTAATCCACCCCTGAGAGTTCACCATAAACGTAATTTGGTCGAACGTTACCATACGAGGAGATTGAGTATTCATGAATTGATCCTGCAAACTTAAATAATTTTCTTTCAACAAAGTAAAAGTACTTGGAAAATTTCACTGTTAAAGCGGTCAAGTTCGCTTATTTACTCCAAATGAGTAAGCTATAACTCATTTTTCCTATGAGACGGTCTCACACTATTTGAGTGTTAAAACCTCGTATTTATTATTCGTGCATATTTGTTTTTGGTTTTATATTGTTTACATTTTAACGGACACGAACCTTATTGGCATATCTCACACTAATTTGGCTTTGATTCGATCGAGAAGACCTATCGGGAGTTCGGGACTATTATGGATATCCTATAGCTTAGAAGCTGCATGTCCCACACCGCAGAAGATGCATTGCAGATTTTGTACATTTGATCTCTATTCCAAAAATCCAGGTAAGGGAGAAAACTCTCATTCAACCCAAGTTGGTTCCAATCAACTCAATTCACTGTTAAATGCCAATGTTATCTACCAAACCAAACACCGACGTTTTATGAACAAAGATTCGACCTTTACATTGAGTCTTTCAGATCCAACTTCTACATTGAACCTTTCTCCGCAGTGGGTAAATGTCAAGGTGATCTCAGCCTCTAAATAACGCAGCATGGAGATGTCTATGCAGCCGTGTTGGTGATGGATGTAGCTTAAAACTGTCTAATGCTGATGTAGAAACCGAAAAGAATTGTGACAAAAGGTTTTAAATTTTTCTTGAGTGACCTGCATATCAAGTACTCTGTACAATATATGCATGCAACATCAGTACATTTAATTATGCCGTATAAAAACCGTCTTAATGCTAATGTAGAACATATTCTACTGATACAATTTAGTAATTACTTGTGTGCTGTTTCTTATTTGAATGGTTTTACATTATTTTATCTTGGCCTATTTTCCAAGATACCAACTGGTACATTTCGGCATGGACATCGTCTGATGAAGACCTCTGTCTACTTTCACAATTCATAGTCGCATCATTTCATGAGAATGCATCTGATGGGTGAACCCTCAGCACCAAGAAGTCTTAGAGGCAAGCAGTGAACATTGTACATTCCAGCAAGGACGTCGTCTAGCTTTAGACCCTCTACCAGTAAAATCTCCTGTAGAGTGACTAGACTATTATTGTTGATTGTACTTTATCACTATAAACCAACCAATCATAGGGTTTCACCCAAATTCAATACAAAAAATTTATTCACACACTTCGAAGCTTTCACTTATAGCAGTTGGGTGATTGGATCAGATATATGCAGTTTTCCTCCTTTGTCGTGAACACAAATATTGTGGTTCACCCAATATGATGTTTGAAATACATAAGAGAAACATAACACAAGATGCAGAACTGCTGGCAAAGGATATACAGATATTGCGATATATATTGACTTAAAAGAGAGAAAAAATAAAAAGGTGAAGCCCTTACCCTGCCTTTTAAGAACACAAGATGAGCAGGTGCCAAATGATCAAATGCCGCAGCAGATAAATAGTCAATACCTGTCAATATGATGATAATATCAAGGTAACAAAAATGAAATACTTTCAAAGATAAATGGTTCAGTGAAGGCAATAGATAATACAAGAAAAATTCACATTAGTGTGGCGATCACAAAATGACCCACAGTTAACGGCAAGGTGCCACAGTGGCATTCAGGGCTACTTGATCTGAAAAAAGTCCCAATAACCAAGTCAAAGTTGTGGATAACTGATGTCCAGTATCTTACCAACAAGCTTGATATCGGTATTATCGATCAACCATTGTGCCCCATCCTCCGTGAAACCCACATAGCTAGAATCAAACTCCTTCTTGAACATAAGGTGCCTAATATGATACAGTGGCAATACAAGAAAGATATATTTAGTGAAGGACTGTCAAAGTGACTGTTCTATCAACAATTATATTTACAAACAGTAATTAAGTAGAACACAAATTATGAGAAAAGCATGGCGTAAATGGGGCACATTTTCAAAAGGATGGAGTTACACAAATATTACATGCAAACAATAGTTTTTGTAAATTTACTTGTCTGTGTTGAGAGTTCTGAAAAGCACACGGCGTACTCCTTTGGAGATGTGAAGAGACTTCATCACCTCCTCTGTCAAAAAAGTTTAAAAACATTCCAGATCAGAAATTCATGAGGTTTTATCTGTCCTCATTCAACGAATCAAACACCCTTAAATCAGAAAAGGCAGCAGGAAGTGTGCACAAAAACCACCACCTACACGGCTACACCAACTCCGATACAAGGTAGTAAAATGACAACAAAAAAAGCATACCGGTGATGTTGCTATCTCGAGGTACATCAACCAACAGTGCAGGACCTGTCAACGGAAAACGAAAAAAGATATCATTAACTCATAGTCTCATACTATATTACTATAGCGTCTATGCCTAGTATCGTGAAGCAGCAATTGAAGATGTAATTCTAGAAGAAATATTCATTATGAGTAACCTAAAAACAATTTCCACATGTTTCGTGCCTATAGGGAAGGTTACTTGCATCCGAACTCTCCTCAAATTGCTATTAATGGGGCTTGGGAGCCTTTAACTCAATAACCTAATGTTGTTTATATCACTTATTCATTGTCAATACATCATATTTTAGTAAATTACACACTTATTCTGGCAAAGTATAAATAAGCATGCCTTCGATATCAGTGTAGGAAATCAACTTGTCTAGCAAATTGTACTTGGATACCACACTAGAACATGTCATTCTTCCTTAAGTCGAGAATTAGGATTCGACCAAAATAGAGGTCCATCATATATTCATATTGCCACCGGCAACGTTACTCTGCCTTAAAGTTGTTAGTGCCCGAGAAAGACACTCTCCTTGTGGCACTTTACATGATCAGCTGTGGCATTATAGCCAGCTGAAGTATATCAATAACCATCATACCCCCAAAAAACGTCACGTATAAGTTAGGACCCCTTCATCCTATTGTACCGAGACTTGTGCTAGTTTTATTTTGGAACCCTATGGTTTCACTATTTCAATGTTGTAGACCAAAGTTTTAAATAAAAAAATGTCATTTTTGTCACCTGAACGGGAAAACCACTCAAGCATATTGTATTTATCAGTTATTAACAACAAAAACCACCTTGCAACTCCAATACAACTCAAGTTACCAAGTCGCAACTTCAACAAAAACAATGCAAACTAAAATGTCAAATATTGGAGTAACCAACTGTTTAATGACTAGCAAAACACTATATTAAGACGATATTCAATTTAGTGAATCATTTTACACCAGCCTATGGATTATACTACTCGTTCTATAGACAACTGAATTAACAACGAATTCAGTTGTTTCCGGACCCTATTGAGCTAAATCACAAAGTTTTTGAGAGCTTGATTACAAAGTTGAACTCTTTTGCAATGGCAATGAGCTCCCTTACATGAGCTATTTTTTGTACAAGCTGTGCTCATTGTAAAGGAGTAGGACTATAATATAAAGTAACTAGCTCGGTAACAGCATGACTTTTTTTCACAAATGAGCTCTACCTTCTTCCACCGTTTATATAACAAGGAGTACTCCCCCGTCCCAATCATTTGTTTACGTTGAATTAAAATACCCGGGTAAACAAATGATTGGAACAAACAAGGTACTCCCTCCAATTCTTTGGAATTGCCTCATATTCCTTTTTCAGCCTATTCACTAGAAATGTGAGGCCCACCACCCAGTCACAACCTTAATCCTTGTGCAAAAAGAAGCAAATGGGTCATCTCTAAAGAATCGGGGAGAGTAGTTCTTTTCCATTTGATGCAGGCACTCCCTAATAAAATGCTAAGAACAATGACCGCAACTGAATCATACTCACAGTGTATAAACTAATAGCAACTAGATAATGTAGCAGCAGCAACAGCAATATTAGAGTTGTAATCGCAAAAATGATTTGGAGTCGGTCGACAAGAATGATAAAAATTAGCAGTAAAAATACCATTGAGGACATCAAGGTCAAGAGTATCAGCATCAAAGCCAGCAACAAGATAGTCATGATAGAAATGAGAAGGGGAGTCAACATGTGTGCCAGTGTGAATAGGTAACTTAAACTCAGACCCATTAGCTATAGACCCATTCTTCTGACTTTCCACTAACCACACAAATTCACCCAATCCTTTATCGGAGTTAAAGGATGGCAAGTAAGGGCTGATACGGTGACTTATATCCATTATTCGCCCGCCAACCCCGTATGTTTCTCTTCTCTCCGGTATCAAATCGTTGGATATTCCGCATGATTCTCCGCTGTCGGAGATTGGGTGTGCGGCGCAGGTGTTGTCGACGGCGTCAGTAGCGGCGGTGACTGCGACGGTGGCGAAAAGGAGTAGGATGGAGAAGATGAGGTTGAGGTGTGGTTGGAGAGTCATGCCGCGGTTTGTGACTAGTCAGAAATGGCGTCTATGTGTTTTGGGACTTTGGCCAAAATTAGAGAGGGACAAATTCGACATTTCTTGTTTGGCCAATTTATTAACGGTCGTCAAAGTGACAAATCAAAAGTCAACAAAGAAATTATATTGATCGAAATTAATCTATAGTATCCTCCCAATCAAAGATTTTCAAAATACTATGAAGTAATCATAATAAGGTGTGTTTGACTCTTTGACATCACAAACCCGACAAATGGGTCATTTAATTTAATTTGATTTAAATTGGATTAACTTTGGGTTCGATTTTTCAATTCTGATGGTGTTCATTCCGTTTAGACATTTTAATTAAATTGTGCAATTTTGAGTGGGGTGTTGTTTGGGTCGAGTCAATATAACTTCAATTGAGTTTCGAGTCATAATTTTCTTGAGCTAATATCACAAAAAACTTAAATGTACCTTATATGTTTCGATTTGAATATAATCATAATACCAATAATAAAAAAAAATATAAAGAATAGATGAAAAAACACCTAAACTACGAGTGTTGTATGAGAAATAAATATTTGTAATTTTGGTTTGTAAGTTTAGATTTTATCAGTTCAAATATATTAAGGTTCGAGCATTATTCAATTATTATTGAATTCAATTTACTTTCGGTTCGAATCAGAGCAATTCGAGTTCTAGTTACCATTCTGATTACTCATATTCGATGTTCGATCGGTTATCCATTCACATATTAATATCGCCAAATCCAACACTCGGATCTAAGTCAAAAGTCAAAAACACGATGTGTGTAAACTCATGTAATCAATCATGGTTTCATATAGAATTATACTTGACATTGAGCAGAGGCATGTCGTGTAACACCTCATGCCAAACCTCGGACTAGGAGTGGTTACTCACGATAGTTTGTCAGAGTGTGTATTTGGCTCACGAATCCTTTCTAAGCTTCTAGTAGGGTTGAGCAAAACCGGGTATCAGACTCAGTTTTGCAAACCGGTTCGATACCCGATTTTAAAAAACCATAAATTTCTTAAACCACAACCGCACCTTTTTTAATACAGGTAACCGATTTTTTTGGATTTTTCAAACCGGTTACCCGAACCGATTTTCGAACTCGGTTTTGGTTGAATGCTCTTGCTTGATTGGTAGAATAACCAAGCTACCATTTTGAATTTGTACTACAAATTACATAAAAACGATAACAGACTCGCTAATTTCATCACCATTTAACAACACACGATTTTCGAATAACCATGCTGCCTGACTCTTGGGTGTGTTTAATTCATAGACGAAATTATGTTTTTCAGAAAAAAGTTAATCTGGTTTTAAAAGCGGTCTCTGGTATGGTTTTATTTACACCCGCAACCGCACCAAATTTATGCTTAAAAATTCGGTTCGGGTACCCGCACTGAAAAAAACCATAATTTTCGGTCACCATTATTCTGGTTTTGGTTCGGTTTCGGTTCAAAAATATGGTTCGAATTTTTTTGCTCAGCCCTAGCTTCTACTTATTTTAATCAAATTCTTAATTATTGTGCAAAGGAGAAAATGGGAGAGTTATTGAGAATAATACATGTAGTACATTTTGTGAGTCTAATACATGTAGTACATTTTGCTTCATTCTAAACTTTTAATGTTTGTTTGGAGCTTTGTGATATAAAGTTAGATATTTTGTGAGTCTATTGTCATTTAAATCCTTAAAAATCTAGTATTCATCGATCTTATATACCTTCAAGTAAGTTTTTAATTGTATTTCACTCGGTTATTACTACTAATTATTCCATGACTGAACCAAGCAACTGCGGTACTAACTTCATACCTCAATGGTATGACACTCCGTTCTTATTCATTGCAATTTTTTGAACCAACCAAACGACCCCTAAACTAGGATTTAGATGGCTTACGCCGTTAAGCATTGATAACTCACAAATTCTTATTTAAAATTTACTATTTGTCTTGAATTTAAAACGAAACAAATATGGTAGATGAGACAAAAAGAGTATCCGGGGCAGCTCACATGAAACGTACAAGTTCATACGGGGACACGGACAGCTCAAAGCTAGTCCATACAAGCTCACTCAAGTGTACACAACTCACGTTGATTAGAGGTCAACTCATGAGTACTCAGGGGTCACTATGGTAGCTCATTACCAAATCCACTCTTACTCCACCAAACTAGGAGGTTACTCACATGAAGTGGCATTAAGGCCAAGGAGGGGAACATCTATAACCACCTTGTCCATAACTATTCCCCCGTGTAACCCCTCATGCGTCCCCCTTTACCAATCCATTTTGGCGCCAATATTCAAGGGTAACAAAGAGTTCCTCCCACCATTTCTGCTCGCCAAATTCAAGGGGAACGAAGGTCACGACCCTTTATCCCAACCGCCATAGAGGACGCCTATAAATAGAAGGCCTAAGGCCACATTTGCAATCATCCATTTGTTCACGATTACATTAATCTTATAATCTTTCCCCAATAATACTACATACTCCATCCTATTCTCAATAACCCTCCATATTTTTTTTTCGTCTATTACCAATACCTTTCCTATTTCCTTTTTTGCTAAAGTTTTAATACTTATTTTAATCACCTCACCCCACAACAATACCCACAATACAATAATTTATGCTTATTTTAATCACCCCACCCCACAACAATACCCACAATACCTCTCCTCTCTCCAATCACATCACCCCACAACAACACTTTATACTTATTTTAATCAAATTCTTAATTATTGTGCAAAGGAGAAAATGGGAGAGTTATTGAGAATAGGAGGGAGTATTATTTAAGTATATTTTACGATCATTCCTCGCTTGTCTAAGTTTCGTATTATCTTACTTTCCTTCACATGTATTTACCGTAGTATTACTGTTTAGTTCGAGTTTGGCCTGAACTTGTCCAATTTGTGGTATTGGCACGAGTGGCACACATCTATTTCTCTCCCGAAGAAGTGAGGCATGACAACTGGCATGTCGTATAACACCTCATCTTAAACCTCGGTTTGGGAGTGGTTATTTGTGATAGTTTGTCAGACTGTGTGTTTGGCTCATAGATCACCGCAAATCCTTTCTAGGCTTCTAGTGCATTTGGTTCATATGTTTGGTTGGAGCTTTTTGATATAGAGTTAGATACTTGGTGAGTCTAATTTCATTTCAATCTCTAAGAATCTCATACTCATTTATATTGTTTACCAGAGGGTTTCACTCAATTATGACTACTAATTATTTCATGATTGAACTAAGCAAGTGCGATACTAACTTTATCACACTACATTTTTATCTATTCCAATATTTTGAACTAGCCAAACAACCCCTAAACTAGGATTTAGATGGGTTAAGCCGTTAAAACATTGATAACTCACAAATTCTTATTTAAAACGTTATTACTTGTCTTGAATTTAAAACGAGTCAAATATGGTAGATGAGACAAAAAGAGGATATATCTAGAGATTAATAAAAAGTTTGTTCTATATATAAGTGGGAGCATACTTAACCTGTTTTTATCTGTTAGAATGCAAACTCATGTCCCACATCGGTAGCGTAAAGGTGAAAGATCATCTTTATAAGTATCCAGTAAATATAATAGTACGAGGTCTTTTGGAAATGAGCCCAAGAGTAAATCCGTGAGGTCTTGGTTCAAAGCGGAAAATATCGTATTATTATGGGCAGTGGGCACAGATGCAGCAGGGGTCCAACATAGGATATTCACGCTTCCGCACTACAAGTGTATCAAGGCCGAACGTGAACTTGGGCTAGACACTAGACGAAGCATCAAGTCAGGACTTGAAAGGTGACTTAAATTATAAGTCACGGAACTCCTATAGCAAGAGTGAGAACTATAATATGTTCATGAAAAGCGACATAGATCTCACAATGTTGAGAGACAGAGCTGTCCAAGAGAAGATCGTTAGAGACCCGTCAAGATGGGTTGAGGATGAATAGAGACAACAAAAGCAGTTAGTGGGAAGTGCGAAGGCAGTCCGGTGTGGCACGCTGAGTAAGTGGATTCGGACCCAGCCTAGGGTATGTTGGATGTAAAGGAGTTTGGTACACAAGTGCAGCACAAGCCCCGTGAGACACATGGTGTGTCGTTTTACGGGAGGTTATCAAGAATGGGTGATGCGGGTGTCTAGAAGTTGAGATTGCAAGGTGTGGGGAATTATCCACGAGAGGTCAGGATCCGAGTCAAGATGATGGTCTTTGATTTAAGGGGAGGATTTTTAGGGTGCAAACTCATGTACCACATCTGTAACACATCGAATTACTAGAGTCTATACTCGGACGAATAGCAGGGCACTCGGTCGAGTGGCCCTGGTACTCGACCGAGTAGGTTGACCGAGTGCCATTCGTGGCATGGTCCTGGTATTTGTCCACTCGGCCGAGTGAACTGGGTCACTCGACCGAGTGGGAGAGGTCCTC